>VXBL01003724.1:520603-556911 GCA_013400195.1 Aramus guarauna
TCAAGGCCAGGTTGGATGGGGGTTTGGGCAACCTGGTCTAGTCGAGAGTGTCACTGCCCATGGCAGGGGGGGTTTGAACTAGACGATCTTTAATGTCCATTCCAACCCAAACCATTCAATGATTCTATGAATGTATATATGTATTCCTGTATATGTACATATTTCATGACACAAACAGGTATAACATTAATTACATACTAAGCCAGATCTGTGCTAAGAAAAACGTATTTCCACAAGCTTGCGTGTGTGGGAGAGACAAGAGTGTTTGTGTACGTGTATTCAAATCTTACCTGCTTTGGGACTGTCCAGGTTCCTATCTGGGAGGCAAGTCAGGGCCTTCAGGTGGGATGCTTTTGTCATCTGTAAGAACCAGAACAGAGAACTGCCAGTTACTGCTGTAGGAGAAAAACAGCCTGGAATAAAGCACTACAGAAACACACAAAAACTGTACTACTCATAGGTCTTTTTTGTGTTTAATTTAAAACACATTTCCATTACATAAGTAAATAACTGTGGTTGAGATGATACTTGCTTGCATGACTAGGACCCAATGCCTGACAGAAAATAAGGGCAGCTTTTGGCACGCTGATAGTACAGTTAGTTCCTCATCTAGGAGAAAATGAGCCTACTGAAACAGCAAGATAGTACTGAACCTCATTTTTGAATTTCACTGTGATGATGATCTACCCTTTTTATCACAATGAACTGCAAAGAGAAACATTACAGCCTGGGAGAGTTAACAGGCAGACAACCGCATTTTTAATTCATTTCAACTTTTTCAGACCAAAAGTTTTCATTCTAGATATGTTCCATTATAGTAATCAAGCCACAAGATTATCAAGGCCAGGTCTAATACACTGAGGCACAGTTTCACAGCAAGTTAGAGAAGAACACAGCATTTGCAGCTATAACTGTGTAGGACAAGAGAACATACAACTTACTGTGCAACAACTGAGTTTGGCAAGAAGACATATGAACCAAAGACCATTTAATCTCCCCTACGCTTCAAACAGAAATTGAAAACCTTATGGGTTAAGTCATCACATAGATTTTTAATAATCGGAGTTGCCTTTATCGTGGGAAACATCTGCAGGCAAGAGAAAAAAAATAAAGAAAAGCTGCTGAAGTTCAGCTGCCAAATGGCTTTCTGGTGCAGGAGCTGGAAAAACTGCGAGGACCGGGCCCCCTCTGGTGGACACCAGCAGGGGAACCTGAGCGTTCCTCTTTCCCAGGCACGGGAGCGTGAGGTCTTCTCCTGCTCTGGTCCTGACTCTGAGTTCCATCCTGCAAATTCAGCCAAAACGTTTCTAAACAGGTTAGTTCAATTTCTTTAACCGCTGTTAGTGGTGCTCTCTGGATAGGAAGGTTCTTTGGTCACTGCTAGTATTTGGTATGAAAGAGCAGCACTCCAAATTACAAAATCTGTCGTTGACATTCAGATTGAAATTTCCTCTTCCTCTTTTCCCATTGACCAACTCAAATAGCAAAGACAACATCAAATTAAGTCTTCTATTTGAGTAAATTCTGTCTTATATTTGTCTGAATTCCCTGCTTTACAGTATTTCCAGGTGGTCTCTAATACAATTGCTGGGCAGGTGCAAAGTTTAGCCTCCAAGTTTTACACAGTTGCCTTTCTAATTTTCTTGACCATTAAAAATCCTGAAAGCTTGGCAGGGGAAACCCTGATTTTTTGCCCTTGAATTTAGCATTGTTCAGATATTAATGAGTCTTAGATCCTTGAATACATCAGTCAGCTTCCTAACTTAACTATGTAGGTCTTTACAGTGTGGACTTTTCTATTAAACTGGAAAGAATGCAAAATGTAATTGCAAACCCACACAATTAACAAGATGACTCATGGGAGCAAATGGCACCTAGAACTACACTCAGCAACTTTTTTTTTTTTTTTNGTAGGACATTGACTTCTGAAGGTATGTAAACACTGGCAGAAGTGTTGGCTGGGGATAACTGGAGTTTTGCAGTTCAGCTGATTTCATGCTCTTCTGAACCAGCATCTCAGCACAGGTTTAAGACACAAAAACCCCCAAGAGAATAACTTGAGTGCAATCCCATCAGCATTGGGGAACACGCTTTTTGTCTTATTAACACCCAACGACAGCTAACGGGCAAAAATGCAACACCCTACTAACCACATCAGCTCTACCAGGGGTATGGCACACATCAGCGCACAAGGCAGTGATGCCATACTGAAACCGTTGTGAGCAACTGCTTAACTACATAACGAGACACCAGTGAAGTGCCCAGCCTGCCGGGCCTCCCTCTCCCACCTCAAAAGCAGCAATGCCTCTCGTCACTGCGGGAACTGCAAACGTCCGAGAAAGCCAGCTAGGCCGGGGCAAGGGGCCCTGAGGGGAGGGCAAGGCAAGCTGAGGCGGCGCCCACCCCGTGGCGTCGGGCCGGCCGGCCGGCCGCCCTGTGTGCCCCCCTGGCGAGGAGGGGCGCGGGGGAGAGGTCGCGGCCGGCCGCCCCCCTCCTCCCCGACCCACCGCGGGGCGTACGGGGACAACTCATCCGCCGCCACCGCTAGAAGCCCGAGTCCGCCTCAGCCCCGCCGCCGCCGGGCTCCGCGGCGCGCTGCCTGCCGGGAAATGGAGTCTTCTCGGGCACCAACCGCAACGGCCCTACGAGCACCAGACTACAGAGACCACAATGCATCGCGCGGAAGAACCGGATGTTTTCCAGTCCCGACAGGTGTCTCCCGGTAGGCCCGGCGCCGGATGCGGCGCGGAGCCCTGGGCAGTGTAGTTTGTCCGCGGAGCGGCGCCTGCCGGCTGGAGGTGGGGAGGGCGGCGCGAAGGACTACAACTCCCGTCAGGCCGTGCGCCGCGGCGGGGCGCGGTGTGGTGCCTGTGCGGCACCGGCTGGGCGTGCGAGGGGCGGGAGGTCGGTGTTTCTGCCTCTCCGTTACCGATAGCCCCGGCTCGCTGCCGCGTTTGTGTCTGCGGCCGTTAAAGGACCTGGGAGGGGAACTATGGAGATTGCTATAGCGGGGACGCGGCGCCGTGTCTGAGCGCCGGGCAGGGAGGGCCCGGGCGGCGGTCGCGCCTCCGGTAGCGCCATGGCTAACCGGTGCTATGGGTGTGCGTCCAAGTTCTCTGTCTTCAAGAAAGAGGCAAGTCCGGCTGAGGGGGGTCAGGAGCGGTCGGGAGCGGCTGCGAGGCGGAGCCAGGCCGGTCCCGCGGGCGCTTCCCCCGCAGTGCGAGGGTCTGAGCGGGCGAGCGGGAAGCCTGTGTCGCCCGGCGCCGAGGCGCGCTGCCCGGCCGGCATCGCCGCGCTGCTGGCCTCGCTTACGGGGCGCTCAGGGAGCCCCTGTCTTTCCATGTGTCTCATCCCTGCGGGGGAGAAAAAAAAAAAAAAAATTAAAAAAAAAATCGTCATTGGATGTCATGCCTCTAAGCCAATGTTCGGCCGTGGTCTCAGAGAAGTCCCCACATACACACTTCATTAGGCTATGGGATGAAATGGTGTCTCTGCTTCTAGCAGGAGGTACGTGCTGGTGCTCAAAGGCTCTTGAGGGTCACCCTATCTCCAGCAGCAGCTAATGACACAGTCCTCTTAAAAAATCAGCACAGCCCCAGTGGTATATAACGCACCTCGGCATGGGCGTTGTTCCTGCGTAGGGCCAGCCAGAGCAGCGGGGTGCGTGTGGGCACTGGGTGATGAAGCCCTGTCCTGCCCCTCTCTTGTGTCTCCGCAGTGTGGGTGCAAGAACTGTGGACGGTCGTTCTGCTCAGGCTGCCTTAGCTTCAGTGCTGTCGTCCCCCGCTGTGGAAGCACTCAGCAGAAGGTGTGCAAGCAGTGTCACGGAAAACTGACTGGGTAAGATGGGAGTGTTTCTTCACCCAAAGACGGCGTCCTGCTTTGTTTCTTCATTTTGCATCCCAGCGCTGTGTTCCAGATTTCTGCGTGAGAGCTGGGCCTTGCACTTGTGTGTGCACACTGTCTGTACCCGGGAGTTTGAAGCCAGGCTGTTACTGAAGGGCTGTAACATGAGCTGTGCAGTCCAAATACAGGAATCGGGATTTGTGAGGCTGTTCTCTACAGTGACAGAGTAGTCTGAAAGAACCAGGTTTAAATCTTCATGGATGGACACTGAATGCCTGTGGATATCCTGGCTAGATGAGACCAGGTTAAGCCCCACTGTTTTTTTGCCCAAAAATCTACACCCCTTTGAAAGCACTGGCTGTCTTTTCAGATGCGTAGTAGTTGAACAGCCTGTTAAAAGTGTTATTACCTCTGTGGGCAAACAGTGACACAAATCCTCGTTGTTTAGGGGTCTCTGATATCTGTAGCCTGAAGACTTAAAATTTTGTAGTATAAAATCAGTTTGCTTTTAAAAAAAAATAAAAATTTGCAAGCATAACCCGTAGATTGCCTGTTGAAAGCAAAAAAAGTGTAATTCAGTAGCAGTATGGTTTATACATGTGAACAAGTAACACAAGCACAAGCGCATGCCAGGACCCCTCTCTCAACCTGTGTCCTCTTCCTTCTCTTGCATTTCTCCTACTTCTCTTCCTCACTTGTCCCCTATAGCAAGCAATTTTCATCAGCGAGTGGGGAATTTTCTAGCTCTGCAGGTGTCTAAAGGAGAAGAGCCTCTCATTAGCAGAGGTCTTCATTTCAGAAGTGCTATAACAGTGTGAGCTGTTGACGGTGAAAATACAGTATTCGGTCTTTCAGTTTTGAAATTTTCTGATTTCCCTTTACAACTCCAAAGCCATTAAGAAAACAGAGCAGCCTTTCTCCGTGTTTCTTTTGGGTTTTTTTTCCCTCATCTGTTTAATAGCAGTACTATAGAATTACAGCAGAAAAAAATCCTCCCTGAGTGGATAGCAGGTAGATAATACACATAGGTGCAGCACTGTAAGCTGCATGTATTGATGTTCTTCATGCAAATAGCTTTCAGAACTGAAACCTTATAACCGGAAAACGGTCCAACAGTGTTGCATTCCTTTGTTACTGTACAGGCCTTAGCACAGTGCAGGTGTATTTGTAGCTGTGACTTCTAGGAATGAATAAAATACGCTACCTACCTTACATAAATGTGTAGTTTAGCAGCTCTGCCCGAATACAGCAAAGTAGAACTGTCGCACAAGATGTATTGGTGGTGTGCTGTGTTCAAGTGTGCTAGAAGGTGTCATTATATAATAATTTTGGTATCATTTTGTTTAGCTTGTGTGTTATATAATTGTGTTTGTTGCATGCCACAGCTCCTTTCAGTGTTCTGCTGCATGGAAGCTAATTACACTGGGAGTCTACCTAACTACTCTCTATCTGCTCTCTGAACTGGGAGGTGCAGGCTGTAGGAGGCAAGAGTATTTCAGCCTCTCCTCCTTTGGATCACTGGTGACCGTATTAAATCACATTACATTTTGTCCAGATGCAAAACAACTGGACCAAAGGACTAGAAATTAAGTCCCCTGCTATCCCAGGCAGCTATATTATCTTAATCCCTTCCATAAGCTAATCGCTTTCCATATTAATGAGGTTATGAAAGGGGCTGTACCAGGAGGTCAAGAAACGTACACTGATTCCTCTTGAGTTGAGAGACTAGATGATTGAAGCAGTGCCAGTATCTTGAGTTCAGAGAAATTGTTGGTTTTGTCTTCCAGAGAGGGATCTCAAAGCAGTTCAGCAAAATGGTCACCACCAGAAAACTACAAAAAGTGAGTTGTGCTTGCCAATCAATGGTTGTTTCTGCCTCAGAGTAGCCTTTCGGACTCTCACTCCTCTTCCTCTATAGAGACCAGCAAAAGAGAGGCTTGTGATGTGGGTATTTGCTTCTTCAGAATTAGATTAAGGTTGGGGCTTTTGTTGTTTGGGTTTCCATTTGTTTGGGGAGTTGTGGGGTATGTGCCCTTTTGAACAGGCTCCTGAACAGCCACCTGCCTACATTTGTTTGTGACTGATTGGGGTTGGCTTGGAAACAGGAACCTGGTGGTGAAATGTTCCTTGTGTGCTTGGAAATGGTGCCAGGTGTGCTGCTCCTGTGAGCTAGGGTTTTTCTTACTCTTGGGACAATATGGGAGAGCCTGGTACAGAAGAGAGTGGTTTCTGTTCTGTTGTACACTGACATTCTTCAAACAGCCTGTTGGGTTCAGAGGATGTTTTTGTATCTCAGGGTTTAAACCCCTGTTCTCAATTGTCATGTCTTTTTCCCGTCCTTGTCACAGGCGTGTAGCAGCTTTTGAGGCTAAGCAAAACCAGCTGAAAGAACAACAGAAGGCAGCTGCAAAACCCCCAGGTCAAGCAGGCTCCAAATACCAGGGGCTCTCAAAAGAGGATAGAGCTATTGCAGAGAGACTGGAGAGGCTCCGGGAGGAAAGGAGACCGAGTGAGTTTTGGAGGATACTGGAGATACCTTGGGTGGGAACACTGCTACTTGGGACATATGGAAACAGGACGCAGAGGACAGTGCTGGGCTTTCAGAACGTGCCTTTTTAGGGAATTGAAGGGTTAAAATTGGACAGAGCATCCATGTCCTGCTGCCACAATGATCAGATTCTACAATGACTTCGGATTAATGTTCCAGTGTCTTTTTTGCTTCTTGGGGTTTCCCTTGAAACTTCTTCTCAGTTTTGAGGTGGTATCTTACCTATAAAATTGCTTTCTCACTTTCCATTGTTTGGGGTAAAATCCTTTGTCAAGCCCAATAGGAGCGGAATGAAATGAGGGTCTTCAGCCCAACTATTTTGCAGGTTTCCTGTGGGTTGTTGTTCTGGGCAATAGCAGTGTCAGTCTCTGTGGAGTTATGTTCTGGCCAGCCTTACCTTACAAAAGGACTCTCATCCCAGTCCACAGCTTCAGGTTCTGGGACAGCCTTGTGGTGCTTGTGGGAGAATAAACTATTTAAAAAATTATATGCGATCTCTAAAAGGGAAAGAACATACTGCAAAGCGGTTACCTGATTGTCAGAATTCTTTTGGTTGGAAAAGACCTTTAAGATCATCAATTCCAACCATAAATCTAACACAGCCAAGTCTACCACTAAACCATGTCCCTAAGCACCACATCTACACATCTTTTAAATACTTCCAGGGATAGTGACTCAACCACTTCCCTGGGCAGCCTGTTCCAATGCTTGACAACGCTTTCGGTGAAGAAATTTTTCCTAACATCCAATCTAAACCTCCCCTGGTGCAACTTGAGGCCATTTCCTCTCATCTTGTTATGTGGTAGGGAAGGGTTTCAGTCTGATGTGCCTAGGGAATTACATTAAGAGATGTGTGACCAATAGACTGTACTGCTTAAATGACACTTATTTCTCTGCCTGTCCCTAGTGTCTCGAGTCAGCTGATTGCCAAATGACATTACCCTAATACTCATCTTATGGCTAAGAGATAAACTGTGAAGGAGGCAAGGACTCGGAAGAAAAGGATAGCAGTTAGTGTTAGGGTAGTCTTCAAGTCACTGCAGTATGAACACTCATTCACGTCAAGGGCCGAGGAAGGCTTTTGCTCAAGCGTTCAGAGTCTTAATTCTAGAAAGAAACACAATTTTAAGGAAAAAAAAAAAAAAGTTAAGCCTTGTGTTTTCAATAACAGAGTCATCTCCTCCCTTGGGTTATTCTGAATTGCAGAGTCCATCCCTACTCAGGCTGAGATCGAAGCTAGGCTGGCTGCCCTGAAGGAGGACTGCCGGGGACCTGTTCCATCCACACAGGAAATGGAGGACCGGTTGGCTGTCCTGCAGGGGAGAGATCCACCTTCCCAGGCTCCCAGACCTGTAAGCTCCCTCAGCTCTTTAGCCAGCAATGTATTCTGAGCTGACACTGTAACTGGTGTCCCAGCACGTTAGCTGTTCTTCCTTCTTCAGCTTTTTTGTGTCCAGCCGGCTCCCTTCAGAAATCTCCATTTCCTGTTTGTGTCATTGCTCCAGAAGCAAATGGCCAGCCTTTACCAGTTCACTGCTCTGCTGTGAAGGCAGTATGTTCCTTTATGTCAATTTTTTAACAATAGATAGAAGTTTTTTCCTCTGAACCCATTTGTACACCTAAGTGATCTGATATTTTTTCAGAACTGTTTGTCTGCATTTGGGGCTTATGAGCCCTACCTTCTAATTGTTTCTTGTAGTTGTTACTGCATCCCAGCTGGGCAAAATCCTTTTAATTATTCCAGAAATGGAAGCACACAGTGGTTAATCTGAGATTGCAGAGGAATGAGTTTATATATGCATTCAAAGCGTAGATGAATGATCTGGTCCCTGAGAAATCGTTTCCTCATGCTACTTTTTCAGCAGTGCTGCACAGCCAGCTGTTATCATAGACCTCAGCGGGGCTGCTGGCCGGCACTGTTGAGAATGGCACTTTATTTACATTGGAGGTGCTGGTAGAGCTGGGTTTGGGACCCAGCAGCATGTACTCCTATACATTCAGCAACTCTTTGCTTTGTTTGAGTGACTGTTTCTAGAGTTGTGCACATTCAGCACCTCTGAGAATGAAGCCCTGAAAGTCTTACATCAGATAACTGTAAGCTGAGACTCTCAAGTTCAGTGGATGCATCTTTTTATGCTGCTCCCACCTAGGGTGATCTTGGTTACCAAACTTGTCCTTTGATTGAGTATGCCACTTTTCTCTCATTTGCCCTGTCCCATGCCCTCCTTGTTTCTTAGGTACACCAACCTCCTGATACCAGAAGTCTGGTCCAGCAGACAGATGACCTGTTAACTCAACTGTCTGAGGAAGTTGCCATTGATGAGCATTACAGACCAAGAGTCCAACCTCAAGGTATCTATTTTGGCTTTCAAAGACCTATTTCTGTCTAATAATGTATGTGCTATAGTGAGAAGGGAATATGTGCCTCCCTATCTAGCTTACAGGCGAGCTGGATGTCCAGTTTGTCCTTATCTCCCCCATGTGACTCCCAAATTAATCGAGAGCGGCCGTCTGACTCCATGCTCGGTCCCATTGTCTTTGCTTGGGAGATGGTTCCTTCTCAGGGTTGTATTACTCCGATTGCTCCTCTCTTTCTCTAAGGTGACCCTTCCCTGGGTGGTTGCTGCTACTCCTAACACATCTGTGCTCTGTTACAAAACGTCAGAATCTGGATATACTATTATCTTAATAGCTGTGATGCTTTCTCTGTCATCTTACTGTAAGCCATAGATTAGCTCACTTTCTTCTCTTCATGTACAGTGTGGATCCTACTGTGGCATGCCTTCTGCTATTATTACCCAGATTAATGCAGAGTGGCAAGCTGCTCTCATACCGTTGCTTTAGTTGTGTTGTCTGAGTCACCGGTATGTTCTGTGTGTCCATTTGCAGCTGTTGGTAGCCAAAGTTTGAATGATCTCAATCGGGAGAGTGAAGATTGTATTTGCCCTGCAAATCTGGACCCAAAACAGCTAGAGGAAGAGAAGAATAAACTTCTGGCAGAAGCTGCTGCTGAGCTGTGGGAAGAGAACACTAGGCGGGAAAAGATCCTACAAGTTGCCAAGAGACTGGCAGCGCTCAGAGGCGAGGACCCAGAGAAAGGTGAGTAGCGGATGAGAATACAATGCCAAGAGAGGAAGCAAGCTCCTGTGACACACTGATTTGTTTTCTGAGAGGCATTTATCCATTTAATTCCTCTGTTCTGCAAGAAACAGACTGAGATTTGGTTCTGTCTGTAAAGTTGTACAGGTTGGTTCATCATGAAATCAGTATGAAAGATCTTAGTTGAGGGTAAAGGCTGGAGCTGTAAGGTCGGACTGCTTTGGTTTTGCACCTTTCTTTGAGATAATTCCTGCGTGCTCTGGTGAGGTTAACAAAGCTTTTAAAAGCAAAGCTCTGGTTTTGGTGGGGATTTTTTTTCCTTCATTCTTCCAGTATTAAAACCAAATGGTAATGCATTTTTTGAGGAGTCACTATCTGAAAAGGATCTGTCTGTGCCAAAGCCAGAATGCCAAAACCAGCCCACAGCACAAAGGATTGTGTCTGGCACGTAAGTGGGCACAAGGTTTGAGGCAGATGTGGGTTACAGTCTCCTGTCTCTTACTCCTGCAGTTACACTGGAAACCTATAACCTCCCTGACAGTGATGAGGAAGTGGCTGAGGAGGAAGCCATTCGCAGAGTGCTGAAACAGGTCAGAAGTGGCAGCTGTGGCCTCGTTTATCTTCATCTCAATTATTCCCAGTGAGTGTGTTACCTGGTGAGCGTGTAATGGATGTGTTTCTGTTCCTGGGCAGAGCAGAGTTTCGTTCCTTCCCCTCCTAGTACTTTGCCAGTACTAGCTCCCATGGGCCGTTCAGCTCCAGGTGATTGACAACATTACTTCTGGTCTGTTACATGGTCTTTCTCATTCATGCTTAGTGTCTCTTGTGGTGTGTGTCTCCTCTCCAACCCCACTCTGCTAGTACTTCCTTACTTCTTGTTTCATCTTTTCCCCCACCCAGCTAGAACATGGATGACGAGATGTGTGCAGTTTAGCTCAGCTTATGCCTACATTTCTCTCTGAAATGTCTATGAATTGTCTTGCAGACAGACAGGAGCTTTCTGTGCTTAAGTTTCTGCCTGATTATCGACCACGTGCGCGATTAGCACCATGTTGAGTGTCTGCTGATAGCTGCACTGTAAAGCAGAGTGTGTTCGCTAAAGGCCCCTGCTGCTACACAGACTGTTCACAATGTACACACAGTGCTCAGAGAGCAGACAGAGCAAGCTCACATCTGTCTGGATAACGCCAGGTGTATTCAGACTTGTCATCTCCTGTCACTGCATGAGAGCAAGGAGAAGGGCAGGAGGTTTAGAGCCTGGAATGAGGCTCCCAACTGTGTTTGAAACAAGAGGCTTCTTGCTTTCTGTTGTTACCAGCTCACAGAGGAAGCAGCCCTGGATGAAGCAAGTGGGTTCAATATTCCTCCAGATCAAACCACCCAACCAAGACCCTTGCAACAGAAGCTGCATAAGAAAGCAAAGCAAAAGGTCAGTGAGCTGGTCAAGATCTCTTGAAATGACATGTTCCAGGGTCTCAGGAGAGTACAGTTCTGCAGCAAAAGTTTGCTGTATCCTAGGCTTGTAAGGCTTACCACCCTTGAGCACAGCTCTGAGTCATCATTGTACTTTTAGAAGGAATTGTTCCCTGGAATACTGTTCCTTTTAGGCCAACTTTCTGCTGAGTGGGATGGTGTCCTCTAAACCCAGAGAAGTTAACGTAGACCTCACAAGATGAATATTGGAGAAGGGATTTTTAACTCACCAATATAATTAGACCAAGGCGGACACGGTCTAGTACCATAGAGCCTGAACCAGGCTAAGTGGGAGGTTTGCCAGTGCTTTCAGCATGTGCAGAATAGAACCTCTAGATAGTAATCAACTGTCTGTGTTCTCATATAACGTCAGAGGAAGGAATTAGTAACAAGATATCCTATGCTGCTCAGAATGGATTCCAGCCTATTATGGAAATACATACACCTTCTCTAATGTATATTACAAGAATTAAATGGGACTGTGACTCACAGGCACCTGACAGGCCTGTCCCCAGTGGAATAAATTATTTAATTGTAAGCATTATTGAAAACATCTATCTCATAGGTATGCCACCTTGCGCTTCTGGGATAACTGATGTAAGAGATAGTTCCATCTTATGGCTGTTGTGTTAGGAAACTGCCTTTGCCAGTGCCCTGTATCCCAGTGTGTGTATGGCTGTTCAGTTCCACGAGAGTTCTCTGTAAAGCAGAAGGAGGCAACAGAAGGCCTTATGGATAGATTTTAGATTATAATTTCGGAAGATCTTTTTTGGCCCAACCTCAGGTACAAATCAATAGTAGGGGCCTTTTGGCAAATCACTTTTGTCCCCAAGTTTTCTTTCCATAACAGGGAGAAACCAACCCCCTCATGTCCCTACTGCTTTCCCTTCCCATGTAACTGCTTTCATCAAAACTGCTTGATTGCTTGCCTTTGCAGCAGGGATTGTCAGTCACTTGGTCTTGCTGTGGTGTCTGCCAGAAGATCTGGGCTCCATGCCCTTAACACAGTGTGGACAATGTTGATGTGTATTCCTGTAGATACTAAATGAGGGTGAATACCTGTTTACCTTCCGAACATCATAGATTCATGAGAAAATGATAGGAAATAGATTGGGTTTTTATTTAACAATCTAGATACATATGGAAACTATCCTTGCGCTCTGGGCAAGTTCACCTGACAGACTTAGGATCAACAGGCAGCAAACTATGGACCATGTGACATGTCATTATGGCCATCATGCATTACAATGAAAGTACTGTGTTGTCTCTGCTGGGGTTTGAATTCTGTGTCTCTGTTTTCTTTGTGAATTAGAGCCAGACTCCAACCACCACAGCTCTTGCCAGGGCAGATGACAGCGATGAGGATGAGTTACCCTGGTGCTGTATCTGCAATGAAGATGCGACTTTGCGCTGCCACGGCTGTGACGGAGACCTCTACTGCCAGCGTTGTTTTCGGTAAGTCTTGCAATTCCTCTGAGAGGCGAGTCACAGCTTGGCTGCTTTTGTTTATTCTTCCTGTTGGGCAGAAAAGCAGGCAGTAGAAGGGAAGATATGAGGAACTCAGATCTGAGCTGAATGCTAGTCATTATGGAAATACTTTGTGCAATCAGTAGTTATCCCAGGCTTCAGGGACTAAGCTGGTCCTAGGCAGAAATGTTCTGTCTGTGCTGCTCCAGTGCATGTTTGGGCACATTGTCTGAGGGTTCTCTGGAGCAGCTGATGTGCTGCACTGCGTGGGATGGGATAAGCAGGACCATTGTTCAGTGACTCCTCTGGCTTGTTAATGGCATTGATGGAAGAGCTGGGTTGGATTCCCATAAGAGGGGAAATCAGATAGTATAAATTCCTGAGGTTTTTCTTAGGTTGAGACTCTGCAGTCTTAAACTACATTAAAAAAAAGTCTTTGAAACACGTACGGGTGAACCTTTCTCCCTCAGCCAGGCCTTGCAGCAGCTATAGTCTTGGTTCTTAAACATCTGTAGCTTGATTTTTGACAAAAAAGTTGCATGTCTCAGATTTGGAGGGTTAATTCCTTTGAGTACTAAGCTATTCCTTACAGCTTGTGTGGCTTGTCTTTTTCATGCCTCAAAAGTGCTGGGGAGTTGGCTGGGTTCTCAGATAGGTGCTGGATGACATTTAGACAGCAGGATGCTAAGAGTCCGGTTGGGATAGTAAGAGATACTTTTGTGTATGTTCTCTCATTTCCTGCAAACGTTTTTGTAGAGAGATGGAAATGGAGTGGGGGGGAGCATATGAAAAGGGGATGGAAACATATGACTGGCAATGTTAGAGGATTAAAAACAAAACAAAGTATCAAACAGCAAACATCAGTAAAAGCAGAATCAGCAGTCTGACAGGTGAGTGAGTATGTAAGTTACATGCTGCAGATACAAGCTTGTGTCTTACTCAACACTGCCTGCTTTTGAGCACAGTTAAGACAGCTGTCAATACACTGCATTTTAGCCACAACAGTTGTTTTTCAGAGTTGTGTAGAGCAGACTGTCATTTTGACTCTTGTCATAGGAGTCGCTAATGTGCCTGGGAATCACAAACATGGTGCTGAAAATGAGCCACTAGTTACATGAATCTCTCAAAGAGGGAAAAAGACAGAGGGACCTATTGTCATTTTCCATTCCAGCAGGCAGGGATGAGCAGACCTTTCCACAAAGCACCTCAGAGGTTTCTGTTACAAGCAAATGTCTGAAGTAGTCAGTCCACGTGGCT
The DNA here is from genome assembly GCA_013400195.1 of Aramus guarauna. Classification (NCBI taxonomy): domain Eukaryota; kingdom Metazoa; phylum Chordata; class Aves; order Gruiformes; family Aramidae; genus Aramus; species Aramus guarauna. Next base: position 534,294 of record VXBL01003724.1, read on the forward strand.
GCCGGTTGGTCCCTCACAGCTAACTCTTGGGATAGGTTTCTAGTTAAGGGCCGCTGGGAGGCATCTGAGGGCAAGTTCCCTGCCTGGGTATTTAGTTCTGACTGCACTTTGTGTTTGCTTCTCAGGGAAGGCCATGATGAGTTTGACCTGAAGGACCACCACACCTCCCGCTATCATCTTCCTTGCAAGTAGAAGTGATCACACTCTTCATGGGCAGAAAAGGAGATGGAGAATGGGAAAAGAGAGGAGTCGGCCAGATGGGAAGAGTCCAAGAGGATTTGCAGCCAAAACGGGTGATGTTTTGGACAGTTGAAGGATGTGCTGTAATCTGAGAGAGGCTTGGAGGGTGTGTGACTCTGTCTTCACAACTACAACCAGAGAAGTGCAGGTTTTGCTGTGCATGCTTGGGGATAAATGAGGACTGGATGTGAGGAGGTGGATACAAGTCTATAAATACAGATGGTAAGGCAATGTGGGGAGCAGTGAAGATGTGTGTTTAAGGCAGTACTGACTGGCTAATAGGTAACTTCCTGCTTTTCCTAACAGCTTACACACTGGTTCAGCAGGCAGTAAAGCACTTTGCACTAAAAAAGCTGTCTATGTCGTGATCACATGTGTTATGAGAACTTCCAAAGCATAATAAAAACTATTTACAGAGGCCTGTGGTTAAAGTCTCTCCTGGAAATGCCCGATAGCCCTTTACAAAGTGTTGCTCTCTTGTAATGGTATCTTAGTCCTAATGTCAAGTGGCTTAGGGAAAGAAACGAAGGGTCATGAAGTAATCAAAAATGTTTCTGTGGTGTGGCTGGAGAAGGTGCAGGGGCTACTCTGCCGTGATGGGCAGTGTTGCTCACGTACTTAAAATGAAGGATGCTTTGTAAAGGTGATCTGCTACTGATGCACAGCATTGTAATCTGCAGTGGCTGTGCTGAGGTTCCGTGTGGTCTGTAAGAGCAGCATGTTAGTCTGGAAGACTTGTGTATTAGTCTGAAAGCATGGTTGGGCTGTGTTTATTATTTGGTCTCCTGCTAGGATAAAGAGGGGGTTTTATCTTTATCTGGCTCTTTATCTAGCTATGAGAGAGGCTCAGTTTAAGATGCTCATATCCCTCCCTGGAGACAGTCCAGATGCAAGTGGCACTTGCCAGTGACCAAACCGCCCAGAATTGCTTCAAATACCTGACTAAACTTTCCCTAAATTGGCTCTGATATCCCACCAGGATGAGCTCTTCCCAGGACTACAATGTGACCTCCAAGACAGCTCTCTAAGGTTGACAAATTCCTATGGCAAAAAAATCATGGATTTGCCTTTGACAGGGAGTTTCCAATGAATCTTGCCCGTCTGGTTTGACACTGCCGCTCCCAGCTGTCTGCCCTGCCCTGTGTTTAAGGTCACTGCCTCTGTAGGCGAGTTGACGAAACAGTGTTTGCTTGCACTTCAGCCACCCCTGGTCAGAGCACGGCAAATGAATTCAACTCCTGCCAAAGATGAGTTTGTGCTAATGTGCCGGACTGGATCAGGCCCTTCAACAGAAACCTGTATCAGACAATGCAGAAGAGCGATACTGCAGGTTAACACACTAAAAATTGCAAGTGTATCTGGCAGTGCCATCAAAACCCCTTTGTTAGGAAGCGTGGCAAAATGTGACTCTGGGGGAAGAGCTGCTTCCTTCCAGCAGTCCTTGCTTCACCAGTGCCTGTCTCTTTGGGACAGGTAGATAGGAAAATTACTTAAGTTGTTCTGATGTGGCAGCTCACAATGAGCCCTGTGTTACATGAAATTTAAGTAGAGAGCTACTTCCCTGAGGAGCTCGCAGTCTTTAAAATTAAACCAAAATGCTGTTCTGGCTTTGTGTTATTGCAGGAATGACACTTTTTCATTGCTATTTGACCCGGATAATTAGTCTATTAGCAAGACAGCCCAATTCTGTCTTAGGTTAAATATTTTGCCTTTTGCATGTACAGGAGAAGATGCAAATACTTGTTCTTCTATCTCTTCTAAAACTGATCCACTCCTTTGGGCTTCAGCCTATGTCCTTCCCAAGCAGTTAGTAGACATTTTAATTCTTGCTTTACAGCTGGGTTGGTTTTGTTTCTTTTTTTAAATATCTATCTTAGTATGAGCTGGTGCGTTACTTGCAACATTTTGAATGCTTCCTCAGCCACAACCAAACTTTGAGCTCCTTGTGCAGTTAGGCAGCCTGTGCCTTGTAAGCCCTGCCTTGTTCACATCAGTAGGAAAGGAGCAGGTTACAGCCGGAAGCAGTTTATTTAGTTTCCCAGATTGGTTTCTGTGGGGTCATCCCAGGGCATCCAGAAATCCACCCAACCCAACACCTGAAATAGACCTTAGTCATACATGGAAGAGTCTCTTCAGTCATATGCACACATGCTGATGCTTTCCCTGTACCACTAATGGACATTTTTGTGGCTGCTGAGCTTTCTGCATGTAATTGGCCATTCTAGTGGCAGCCCCATCACCTTTCCCTGAAAAGCCATTCCCACTGTAGCTGTTGCCTCAGTGATGTCCATGTAAGAGGGGTAGAAGCAGTATCTAGATCAGCTGTCTGCAGGAAGCAAACCTAGCTGAATCTGTCATTGTGAAAGAGGAATGCTGCATGACTTTTAAGTGGGCAGTGCACTTTTAGCTGTGTTGCTTACTCCCTGTCCTTGCCTTTGAAAAGGTGCTGGTAAACCAGTAAAGATATTGGTAAACAATGAGTTCCTGACAGGCCAGGTCAACTTCAGTCATAGCCATTCAAGGACTGAAGAGTGCTTGGTGTCTTCAAGAAAGAGAATCAGCTTCTTCGCTTCTGTCTTTGTAGCATGCCATGAAGGTGCAAGAAAATTTTCTTTCCTTCTCAAAATGTTTTGAATGTAAACTGTCAAATGTAGGCTCCCCCCCAAAAGAATTCAAAATAATGATAACGCAGCTTAAAAAGAAAGGTCTCGACTTAGTTAAACTGCATTAACTTGCATTTGCTATGGTTCATGAGCATGCACATTTTTTCAAGTGCTATGACATGGTCATGTGTCTAAATGTAGCAGCCAGAATATTTTTAAAGCCAATGTAAGTGTTGATCATAACTAAGGGGAAATTGCATAAAAGGTTATTTTATGTACCTTCATAAACTTTCAATTGGAAAAGCACATGAACTTTCATACCTTCTGAGTTATCTTGGTATAATCAAGAGGACAAAGGTCCTTTAAATTAACATTCTTACACAGTATCTGCATACCAAACTTTACAGCCTTATGCTAGTGATGGTCCTGAGAAACAGCAAAGTTAACTGGAAGCTGTTTGTAAAAAAAAAAAAAAAAAAGTTAGTCTATCCTTATGGCCTGGGCTGAGAACAGCCAAAAAGTAGATAAAAGCAAGTATGATTTATTACTTTTAAGAACTAAACAAAAAGAAGTTGCTCTGCCTTATTTTGCTTTTTCTTTTGCACCAGTGAGCTGAGAAATCATCTAGCACTGGCCACATCTTGCTTTGTTCCTCAGGATCGCACTGTGCTCATTTGAAGCACTCACTCTCATGTGGTAGTGATGACCTTGTTATGTATCAGAACCAACTGCATGTCATAGGGGCTGCAGCTTACTCTTTTTCTGCTACTTGCAGAATAAGCACAAATTCTGACAAGCAGAGTTTCAAGAACCTACTTTTTCCTGGGTTCTGACACTGTCTGCCTTAAAGCATAGAAAAAAAATTCTCTTTTCATCACTCCATATTGAGGGAATACAGCACAATACCCAGAGTAGAGAAAATCTATCTTTTGGGCCAGAGGAGAGGCATCCCAGGTCTCTGGGCTGTCACAGCTCAGTGGAATAAAACAAAGACTCTTGGTAGGGTCGTAATTAATCCGGACTCCTATGCACTACTGTGTTGCAGCTAATTACAACTCTAGTTTAGGATACTCAGCTTATGGCCTGTCCACCTAGATCTTCCACCTGAACTTCTGTTTGAACCTAATATGTGTTTTTAACAGTGCTCAGAGCTCTTTGTCAGTGTACCGCTCTCCTTTCTCAAGGGGTGTGATACATGGGTCTTCTCAGCAGGTGTCAATCCACGAGCAATACCAGATCTACAACCAGTGCGGCTCTGGATTTAGTTTTGTTCTTGTTGGTTTACTTACAAAGTTGAGATTTCAGGAGGGCAGGCATGTCCTATTAGCCCCTTAATAAGCCAAAAATGGCATGTCCCTAGGGCTACCATAGATACATATGGACTGATAAAGAAAGACCATTTCTCCAACCTAGTGGGTGAGGCTCAGAGCCTCTTTGAGAAGCCTTAGGACAAGGTATGAGCTGCACAGCTCGCTAACTTCCAGGAGGCTGTCAGATACAAGAACAGCATGTGAAGGGAAGGAAGCCCTTACGTCACAGTTGTTACGGCAGCTTGGATATTGTCCTGAGAGATGACACTTCTGCTGGAAAATAGGAGGGAAGCAAAAGGTAATAGTCATTGCCCTGTTACTGTTAAAGGTGAAAAGATTAATGTATTTAAGATTATTACTAGTACAGCCCAAGACTTCTTGTTTGTCTGTGTTAGCTAACCTGCACATACCTTTTGTTCCAGAGTTGGCCCCTTCTGTCCCTGTCTGACAAAACATGTACTCAAAAGCCGGCCTTGAACCTAGTGGATCATAGGAGCCCCTCTGGATGTGACTCAGCAACTAATCTCTCAATTTTGAGTGGCAGGCATGAGAGCGTAGGGGCAGGACATAATGTGAGAGTCTGCTCTGCTTAAGCACTCAGCCTCTGTTTGCTGTCTTATTTCCTAGCCACACGTGTCAAGTTACTGACTTGCTGAAAGGCTGGATGTAGTTTCCTCTGTATTTTTCCAGACACACATTAGTTGTAGCCAAAAGAGTTTGTGCAGGGAGACGGTGTGTCCTACTTCACTTCTCATTTGTGAGACCAACCTGTCTGCAAAAGACTTGCTCTGAGATGCTCCCTACAGGGAAATTAGGAGCGGGTATTTTTTCACTTCAGTTTTTCTTGAATGTCTAAAAAGCAATCAGTGCATGGCTGGTTTTCTCTGTTTTAATATACAAAATAAGCATTTTCCCAATATCTTTTTAAATTATGAGAAAAATTGTTCCCAGACCTTACTCCTTGAGAAGACGCTTCTAAATCATTAAGTCCTAAATTCCACAAAAAGGAAAATCAATCTCTCCTCTATTAGCCTTAGCAGCTGTTTCACTAACTTCCCCTTAAGTAGACCAGGTGCACCTAAACATTTTCCTTTCATTGTGCTGTGTATTTTCTGTCCAACTTCCATGAATAACAGAGGCTTAATAAGACTTACAAAGTATGTGCAATGCTGTAGAGTCAGGTACAGCAGTAACAGGCAGGAGATCACAGCTGGGTCCCAGCCAGACTGAAACAGGGTGCAGCTTAACAGTAACTGATTTTCCATTGTGATGAATGAGTGATAACCAATGCCTTGTTTTCCTTGCAGTGGATGGAAAGCAGTCTTCATGAGCTCCTGAGAACTGTATTCAGTGCTCCTCAGCCAGTATGAAAATTCCTAGAAGAAACTAAAGGAGGGACGTCTTGTCCTGTTCCCCAGGTTAACATGCCTTTTAAGGATCAGGAAAAGGTACAGTTTAGCTCCCTGCTGTGTGCGTAGATTTGGAAGGAGTGGAGACTTCAAACCGCTGGTACAAAGGTCACAAACTTGGTGATGTTTCTCAATAACAGTAAATTCTAAACATATTCTGAAGTGATGTTGCTGATCCTGGTTTTTGTGGGGAAGATAGATGTTTCCTTGTAACCAAAGCTGGGTGTTCCATGTGGTCAAGGTCATTTCTTCTGAGGATTGGTGACTCTCCGGAGACCTTTCAATCGACTAAGCAATTCCGTAATGAAGTCCTACAATGATAATTGGTTGAAGAAGGATGTCATGTTAATTCCAGTTTTCACCAGCCCAAAGACTACTATGACACATGCGTAATTTCCACATACACCTTTATGTTGAGCAGAAACCAGAATTTTGACATCTATTGAGCAAACCTATCTTTTAGCTTAGGAAAGGAGACCTTTTAATGGATGAGATGGGTCTAAAAGACCCTCTACTTCACTTCCCCTGGCTCACTCTGGAGAAGCCATGTTTACTTTCTCCCCTGGAGCCAGCCTGCCCCTCTTCATCCCAGATGCCTGCTTTTTCCACCTTGAGATGACCTTCAGGATGCTGTTGTCCTCTGTTAGGTTCCACTGCTTCCTGTTGCCACCATAACCTCCTGCCCACTTCTGCTGCCCTCCCAATCTAGGGCAAAGCAAGCTGTCCCTCTTGTTGAACCTGTAAAGCTCCATGTTAGGGATTGCAAACCATCTTGGAGCTGTGCCAGCGCTACAAGGAAGTGGCTGGCAGAGAAGAGCTGGAGCAAAACACACGTAGGACTAATGATAACCTGAAGTGGGGGTTGAGAACAGGCAGAGCAGATAGATGAGCAGTTAATGGAGATAAACCCTGACTACTTTAGTTCATAGTCCTTGGCTGTGTCAGCAAACTGGACCGTCTGGTTATTCCAAGCAGAAGTCAATGTGACTAGTGCAAACTTTACCCTCTGCTTGACAAGTAATATCACCATAAAAGAGTGTGCAGCCTTTCTTCACCCAAAGAGATAGCTACATATCCATGTAATTAGGCAAGGCCACTGGAAGTATTGCAGCTTGTTACCCTTGGTGCTGCATGGAAGCTCAGCTTCCTCACTTGTCTGATGAGAAGTTGCCTGCCACAGCATGCTGCGGTAGTAAATGCCAAGGATTGTACATAACTTTTCAGTCTGTCCCTTCTTTGCTTTCTGCAAATAGGCTGTGTGGTCTTTCAAGGGGACTGGATTCAAGATCACCAAGGTGAAAGTCTGTATTTTTGCCAATGGGGCAGCAGTAACTGTTTGTAGTTAGCAAGTACTATGTTGTCTGCGAGACATTTTCAAGGCTCGTGAATCAGTAGAGCAAATTCTATTCAGTTATCTCTTTGGGAATGCAGGGTTCTTACCCAAGATCAGAAATTCTGACACCCTGAAAACTATTTCTGTATTGCCAGCCTTGTCTGCTGAACCCCTCCTAGGGGACCGACTGTAATGACTGCTACAGCCGAGTTTAATTTCAATGGCAGTCATGCATCCGCCTCCTTTCCTGTATGTTCATTACTGTACAGCTATATAGGCTCAACAAGACGTGGAGACTGATGAATGACATCCAAGTCACATGCAGTGCACGTGACTGAAACAGTGATGGGGGACCCCATTTTGCTCAGTGAAGTGCAGGCAATTGCTATGTGATGCATGCACTACACTGCAAAGGATTTGGCTCCACTCCCTTGGACATTGTGACAGCTTGTGGGATTTCTTTAACTCTAACTCAAAACCTGTACTTTCCCGTTCACATGGGAAAAAACCCACATGTAAAACTAACTTATGTGGCCACCGCTCAACAATTACGTGCCCAATCCAATCTCAGGGCCATCCTACATTCTTGTCACTCGTAACACTAAAGTGGTTTAAGCTAAGAATGCATTCAGTTACCAGTGTGCAAGATGGTTATGTGAGCTGTATCACTGTCCATGGCTTTTCTACACTGAGACCGTGTAGCAACTCAGCCTGGTCAGCTCAGGATGTCCAGAACATGGAATGAACTTTCTTTGGCTGTAAAGCGTAATCCCTTATTTGCTCCACCGCTCTGCCTGCAGCTCGCCCATGTAAATTTACATGTATTTTTCTAACACAGCCAAATAAAGTGGCAAACACCTCTCACGAGGAATTAAACAAATATGCAGCATCACGTTGGCACAGTAATATCTTGGCTATTCAGCTAAGCAGCATCAGACTCTTGCAGCACGGTATAACATCCATATATATATTGACGGTGCTTCACTCACCTCTGTCGGGCTGGAGCACTCATGGAGGATTTCCTAAAAGCCAAGGAGGAGTCATTTTAGTATTTTATGAGTTGACCTATTCTCCCCTCCCTACAAAAGGGTATATAATCTTACTACATTTGACAGGCACAGGGAATCAGCATGCAACACTGTATACACATATTCTGTAAACCACGCACCACTGCTTCTCTTTACGAAGGAAGTCCCTAATTTAAAGTCACCAAGTCCCTCTATCTGACCTGTAGTTTTAATTTTTGTTCTTCATTAGGGACCTCCAGGAGATCTTCAAGATCAATTTGTGGTTCAGGAGCTGCTGCCTCTGTTTCCTCTCTTAGCTAAAAAGAAAAAAAAAATACACAGTTAATAAACCTTCAAACTTCTAAGAACTCTAGAGGCCATCTTTGAAGAACCGAGCAGCTGAGAAGGAGCTAGTTACAATAAAATCATGCTGTACAGTTGAGCTTAAGATATAAATCATATCAAAATAAGGAGGTTCTTACAAAGAGGGCATGGATTCCATCCCCTCTGTGGTATCTGCAACAGCCACACATCCTGATGTTCACATTCTTCATCTTTTCCCACCTCAACACTTGATACTGCTGCTCAGGGATCACGGTCCATCATGAGAAGACTCTTTCAAGAATATCCAGCTGCAATTGCCAACTGCAATGCAGTGTAAGCCAGCCTGGGAGAACCCACGTCTATGAAGAGTGCACACAAGGGTTCACCAAACAGATATCCAGCGGGCTTAATCCTAGAGATGCACAACTAATACAAAGAGATTTTAGTTTTTTAGGCTATATACATTCCCATAGTTGATATTTGTACTAAGGCTTTACAGGAACAGAAAAACAATTATGCTTTTGAAAGGCCTAAGGCTATTTTGTCAGCTTTCTCTAACAGACGTGACAGGCATATAATATTCTCTAATGTAAGAGAGACCCCAAGCTTTGGCAATTTGGCAATCTTGTCATGCATGTGGGTGTTAGTTGGAAACATTTGTAAACATGGTCACAGACACATTTTAGCTCCATGTGTCTCTACAAGATTGTAAGGAAAGCAGGCTGTGGCTTCCAGTGTATTTGCAAAATGAATCTTTGACAACGTGATGCTAGTGATTTTAACATAGTAACCAGCAGAATAAGGATACTGAGTAAAGAACGCAGTGCCTAATTGCTGGACAGCATTTATGGATGGGTATGTACAACATTAAATAATAAAGGCAATACTTACAGGAAAAAAAGAAACTTTTTTCTGAGCAGTCTCTGATACCAAGCCAGACAGGAAGTAGAAAACCTTTGTTCAGCTTTGCTAGGCAGCTGACTTGATAGTAAGTAATAAAGCAGAGTTAAATATATTGTACTGTGACCCACACAATATTTCTTCTTAAAAGTAATAGTTTTCATGTGACTTTATACAATAGATGTTGATTCAGCCTGACATTGTCTCTGGCTGTTGTGGCAGCTAAAACAACCACGCAGCTGTTCCCTCACTCCCCCACCCCCTGCAGTGGTATGAGAGAAAGAATCAAAAAGGAAAAAAAAGTAAAACTCACAGGTTGAGATAAAGACAGTTTAATGGGACAGAAAAGGCTAATAATAATAAAGAAAATACAAACAAGTGATGCACAGCACAATTGCTTACCACCCAAAGCCTATGCTCAGCTAGTCTTGAGCTGAACTGCCTCCCAGCCCATCCCCCAGTTATATAAAGAGTATGACATCATATTGTATGGAATATCCCTTGGCTAGTTTGGGTCAGCTGTCCTGGCCATGTCCCCTCCTAGCTTCTTGTGCACCCCTCACCTTCTCGTTGGCAGGCCAGTATAAGAAGCTGAAAAGTCCTTGACCACTTGGCAACAACTAAAACACCAGTGTGTTATCAACATTATTCTCATCCTGAATCCAAAACACAGCACTATACCAGCTGCTAGGAAGGCAATTAACTTTATCCTAGCTGAAACCAGGACACTGGCTAAGAAGCTAAATAGGCCAGGAGGGTGAGAGAGGGCACAAACTCCCTATGGCTTTCTCATCCTAGTATGGACAGTGTTCTGGCTCCCAGGTGCAAGGAATCATCTTGAAAATCAAAATTGTCTCCTGAGTCTTAGTTTTGTTGCAAAAAGGCTCATTACAGTAAATAGCATCGCTTTCAGATTACCTGTATTAGGAGGCGACATTTGAACTAACTTTGCTGGCCTTTGAATCTGCAATGCTGTTCTGACTGTCATGTGGGTTTCTGGAAGACACTGAGGAACATCAAAGGGCCAAGGGCAGGTGAAGCAAAGGAAGAAGCTGACAAAGAGACAATGTAATGGAAGTCGATGGATCCAAGGAAGCTCAGTCTAGCAGGGCTAACTAAATAGTCTTGCCACGATGCAGAGGAGAACGGGAGGACCAGCTGGACACCTGGGTGATTACAAGTTCTTCACTGTGGCACATGTATTTATTTGAAAAGATCCTGTGTAACCCCATGTTGTACCCTGTTAACAGTCTCTTACCCATGACAGCATCATATTATGTAGTTCCTGGTAGCAAATCTCTTAGGTTGGCCCAAATGCACCAGGAAGTTGGGAAACCTGTTGTGCTGGACAGGTGCTAGTAAAGGCAATCCACTGGCAATCTGTTCCTGTAAGGGCATGGCTGGATTTCTCACTTGTGCTTGCTGGGATTTTGTAGGAGGGAAAAATCCCTACTATTACTCTGATAACAGTTATCAGGTCCTAATTCTTAGAATACCAGAAGTGATAATGTAACCTGACTTGTTTTTCTGGCACCTTTACAAGTGTATATCTGTAGACTTGGGCAAGTAAGCAGCACACAGGGAGCCTCATCTTGGGTCGTGTTACTGGTGGTACCAAGAAGTGCTTCTTGTCTATCTCAAAACCAAACAACACCCCCCCACCCCCCCAAACAACCACCAAAAAAACGCACCCCAAAACCCAAAAAAAACANACAACCACAAAAAAACCGCACCCCAAAACCCAAAAAAAACAGTTTATCTTTAAAACTGCAATAATTTCCCAAAGGGCAAGATGGCAAATGTCAACAGTCAGGCTAAAGGCTCTCTGAACTGACCTACCAGCCCCAGGGACAGTCCCTTAAAAGCCACTGCAGGCATGGTTGGCAAGTGACATCGTCACTGCCACTGCGCTCATGAACAGCTGTCACCCACCAGGACCACCACTCTAGCACTTCACAGACACATTCAATTTTGCTTGTCTGACTTGGTCTAATGATACCATCTGCTCCTATGAAGATAAGATAAGATAAGATAAGATAAGACAAGACAAGACAAGACAATAAATATAATATATGTACACTATAAGATATAGCTGAGAATTACAATAATTTTGTAAATGGAAATTTACAAAACAACTGGAAATTCAGAATTAAGTCTTGGAAGAGATTATGAGCTTTTATCCTTTTTCATTTTTACTAATCAAGCTATAAAATTGTTTCAGAAGTCTAAAAACATTAATTAACAGAGCAGGAGCAATATCTTCATTTTCAGAGGAGCAACAGAAGGAAGTAATTTTTCCTCCATATTTGTTTTCTGTTGTGTGTTCTTTGCATATGGCATAAATTCAAACAGAAATTAACTATTTTACTCTCCCAACGTGGCAGAAGAACCTGGTACATTCCCAAATACCGAATAGGAAACAGTCACCCAGAAAATGATGATGGTGATGATGAGGATAAACAACAGCAGCAACAACAAAAATAAAGACAACCTCAGAGACAGTTCCTGAAGTTTGGCTCTTCGGCCGTGGAGCTGATATCATTCTATGGCTCTCAGGCCCAGAAAAACAGCCTGGAGCTCTCCCAGGGCAGACAAAAGCTTCTCAGTACCATCCTGGCATACAGCACAAAAATCGCCTTTCCTGGGCTGTTCTAACATGCCCCCCCAACTGACCATTGCAGTCTGAAACTGCTGGTGCTCAGAGTGGAAGGCTCTAGGCAATCATCAGCTCTTTTTATCTTATATTTCAAAAATGTGCTTAACGCTGTGCTGGGGTGCAAATACAGAAAAGAAGGGAGAAAGATCTTGACAGTTTATTTAGTGCATCCCCATCCAGGACAGGTGTAAGCTGTTTTACACAATTTGTTAAACTCATCTGTGTCTTCTATTGAAGATGTACTGAGTTGTAAGTCAAGAAAGCTACGTTCTCTTGCAGCATCAGCCATTGCCCTAGAGATTAAAGCAAAAACCCCAAGTCAAGCTATTTAATGTGTTTAAGACCATGATGTACAATGTGGGCAAAGCCTTTCACCTTTTCCTGTACCACACTCCAAAGGAATTATCTCAACCATGGAAAAGCACTATCCCTTCTGAGATCTCCCAGACTAAGTACCATCCATCTAAGCACAAAATATGAAGAGAAGCAATACTACCAGGTTAAAATTTCAGTGTACCCAGCCAGTGCTGGAACCCGACTTATTTAAATATCACATCACCTTGAAGAAAAAATGTCACGTGCCCTGCAACAGCTCAAGTAAAGACTGGTTCCACTCAGGCACTGGACCTAGGCACTCCTGGATCTTTCTTAGCAGGACAGCTCTCAGATAGGCAAGAAGCGCTTAGGAGTGACTCTTCCTGGTGCAAAAAGAATCTCAGGCAGGGTAGACAGCTCTAGGGGGATTTGTGAAGACAAAGGCATAAGATCTCTACACACATCATTTTTTTCTTTCTTTCCCTGCTGCCAGTAGGGTGTCCAGACTCTACAGCTACAGGCACGGCATTATCCTGAGCATCCCATTCAAACAACAGCTATAGCTACACCGCTGTGACCGAAAGAGACACAGACGCACTCAATACCTCTAACCCAGATATCTCAGATACTGCTTGCAGCAAAGCCACCGACCACGTGGAGCCCAGCAACAAGAAGCAGCCGGGGTTTGTATGTCTCTCCAAGTCCTGGGACTCATGCTGAGCAATAGCTGCCCCCCCAGCAGGTGCAAGACCAGGAGGCAGTTTAAAGTTAGCTGGATTACATCAGCGCCAGCATCTCTGACTGAGGACAGACCAGTCAGAGAGAGTGCTGTAGCAGGTGGCAATAAGGTACGTAATGAAGACTGAAGATGAGAAGCTATTTCCAATAAGGCAGAGCAAGCAAAACTGTCCCAGGGCCTCTAGTCCCGTTCACCTGACAAGTGAAGGGCTGATTTGCCCCAGCTACTCACCCGGCATTGGTACAGCTCCTGCAGCTGGGTGTTGATCCATTCCTCCAGGTCTAGCCAGCGCTGTAGGTCTTTACGATTGTACTTTATGGTTAACTTGCCCAGTTTTCTGTGCGAAGATTCCTCATCAGGTTTCTCTGGTGTCTGGAAAGTCACCCGGGGCAGCGTGCGGGAGCCGCTGGCCATGCTCACCGCTTCCTCCTCCTCCTCTGACAGCAGGAACTCGCCTTCCCGTAGGCTCCCTCACTCCTTTGCTCTGTCTCCTTTAACCAACGCCTCTCTGCAACTAGCGGCTAACAGCACAAGCTACTCGCAGAAGCCAAAGGCGAGTAGCATTGGTGATCCCAGGCAGAGAGGTGGGGGAGACCGCACGGCCGGGGCAGCAACCAGGCTCTGCAGGCAGAGTTACAGCACCAGACTCTTGGGTTTCACCATCAGCTGGTGCTGGGAGAGGAGTTGTTGTAATAACATCTGTTGTTAAAAGAAGCCAAGTGAACCAGGGAATTGATGAACCATGTTTGTTAATATTTAACGCAAGTCAGCTCCACGGGGTGGGGAAGAAGGTTTTAAATGACTGTTTTCCTACAGGCATAACTTATGTGCATGTGCAATTTCAGAGGGCTGATCCATGCATAATGCATCGAATCCTGCTGTGTTCAAGCTCCACAAGCCTCTGTAAACTACTTTGCCTGCAGCTACAGGGTTTAGCTGCCATTGAAATGGTGTCTTTGGCATTTTCCAGCTGAAGCACTGGACCCAGCACAGATAAGAAGTGATCTGGAGTCAGGTGGCTACATCCAGTATTTACAAGAGTGGGAATACTAGGTCAGTGACACCGCAAGCCAAGCTTGGACTCAGCAGTCACATTTTACATTGTTCTACAATCTGTAAATTTATTCCAGCTTTCTCAAAAATTTCTGTAGAAATCCCAGTGGCCTGAATTTGAGATAATTTGAGCAAGGCACTTCTGAGATAATACAAAATATCTGTGCTGTTATTAAAAAAAAAGTACAGTATTCGACATGATGACACTGGAGGGGAAGGCCTGTGGGATATAGCACTATCTCCTTCCCACATAAAAGTATTCAAGGTAAACAGGTTCACCTGTGGAAGCATCATAAACTGCTATTATATATTATCAGTGCTTGGTTTGCAATCTGTTTCTTACCGGAAGACAGGTTAAAGGTCTGCAGCATTATTGCCCTATGCCATTTTAGAAGGATACACGTGAGCAGTGCTGATCAGAGGAACAAAAATCAGGCTGGCTGTGTTTATGGGGTGCCAGGGCACTGGGGACACCTGTGTTCCCTCCAGATACTGTATCACACCTCTTTATTCATCTGTTCCCAGAGCCCTCCAGCAACCTGCCCAGGGAGCTGCCCTATCAAAGGGACAAACCAGCTGAGACCCTCCGTCGTGAGGCAGATGCAACAACCCCGGTCTCATGATTTATGTGGAAAAAAGCAAGTAAGCCTCTGCTGCTCCTGGCAGCCAAGGTACTTCCAGTTTGGGGACCAACAGCTAGATAAACCAAAGGAAAAGCAACCAACCCTTCTCCCACTGATCGCTGCAGCATGGGGCAGTTTCCATGGGGGCTGGTCTCCTCTGGAAGTTGTGCCCAGGTCCCCCTGCCAAAGCCACATTCCTGTGCCCAGAGGGATGGTGGTACAGCCAACCAGCAACATCTTGTACACAGGGTGATAGAAAAATGGGCAGGGCCATTCCAGCCCTTCGTTTCATCCTGGATTTGAGCAGAATATAAAAGTCTTTTCTGATGGAAGATTCCACAAAATGCTCATCCTGAAACTTACTTCCACATCAGTGAGGGATAAAGTATTAAAGTATATCTGAAACTGATATTATCTTCTCTGCTTTTCAGACAGCCTAACATTTCTATTCAGAAGAGAGCTGTCAGCTATTTAATTCAAGCAGCTTTACCCATTTTCCTTCACTGCTTGGCTGTATCCTCCCTCCAATCTCACTCCTAAAACTGTCTTATTTAGACCAGAAAAACCCATGTTGTGAGAGGCTCAGAGCATACTCAATGAGTGCAGGTTCTTCAAAGATTCTTAACTGTTAGTAACCTTGCAAACCCCATTGAACACCCTATAATGTGTTTATAACTATTGACTTTTCCAAGATTAATATGCTGGCCCCACACAGACAGATTTTCACAAGGTAACTCTGGACCAAAGGACACACACTGCCATGCCAGGTGTCAAATTCCTGTCTCCAAATATAGGTGCTCTCTGTTTTGGGGTTCGAGGAATGACATTTTTTAACAGGGCAAAACAGCTTATATTTTCTTTGGTCCCCAGGAACTCCAGACAGGCTGGCATTAAAACTAGAGAAAGAGGACAAGACTTACAAGAAAAGTTACTTGGCATCCCCGAGTCTGTCTAAAAATTTGCAGCGGCTGAGGGGCTGGCAGGGAAGTCGCCCCCTTCCTCCATCCCCTGTGCTGACTCCGCTGCTCTTCATTGAGCCGTTCAGTTCAACTCCACATGAAAGATGGGGTTTGCCCTGTTAATCTTTTGCCAGCATAGCTGAATGTATGAAGCACAGGATCCAGAGGTCACAGGACAGGTGTGAGAAAGAGGGAAAGGGGAATGTAACCTGCCCTAATGGCTCTTCAAACAGCTTGAGTCGCTGTTGACTTGTAACCTCAACTGAGCATGAGCAACGCGCTGAGGTGCCACATCCAAAATGGTCCACAGGCAGATCCACCCCACCGTCCGTATTCCATCGACAAAGTAATAAGCAGACCCTGGTGCCCTCGTGCTGCTCTATCAGTGTCACCCTATGATGTAATGAGACATTCAGAGGGGCATGTCAGAGGCCCTCTCAGGAAAGCTGTAAGCCAAAATGAGCCAGATTACAGGATGTTCATCATATTGCTTTGGCTTATATGAGCTTAGTCATTAATTCTTTGTAGTGAGAAGGTGGCAATATAGAAATAAATGTTTACAAAGTACGCCTCCTCCAGTAATAAACTATTTTAATCTATCATTAAAGCAAGAGGAAGAAGCAAAAAAGACTGTGTGCAGGATCAGTCCTTGAGGGTGTGGTAAAAGTTCCCGCAGGCACAGAACCGGATGCCTCATACAGGGTAAGCGATATTGTCTCCTTTGAATGAGGCAGCATCTCCTACGGGTGCAGCAGCCACCTGCCAGTGCCGGTAAGTGCCAGCTGCCACCAAACAAGCAGCAGCTGCACGACTCTTTTCACAGTGCTGCACCCCATCCGGTCCTTTCCTTGTGTCACAGCAGATTCAGGTGGCCAAAGGGACAGAAGACATTCACCATTTTGTTTGGACACACACAGTGGGGGGATGTCAGAGATCTCAGGCATGGCTGGGAAATGAGATCTTATTTTCAACCTAGTTATGTCTCCTTATAGCCTCAGGCATACAACCTGGGCCAAAATTTCAGAAGTGAACACACATACTTGGGCAACTAAGTCATCTAATCAGCCAACAGGTTTTTTTTCAGAAGAGCTGCGCACGCGCAAGCTCCAATGGACCTCCTGCTGCAGTTGCTGGTGACCACGTCCTCTGCAAATCAGCTTATCATTTATGTAGGTGGGTAAAGAGGGTTTAAACATGGCCAGCACATTTGGGCGTTAGACTGAAACACTGCGCCTCACTTTCCATGTGTGTTACCTGGGATTGTGTTACCTGGACTCCTCCAGGCCTGCCCTAAGAGTGAGGTTTTGCCTGTGAAAGGAGAGAGGGATTCAATACTGTGGAGCTGGGCTTTTGTGACTGTCTATGGCCCCAGAGAGGGCCTCCAAACCACGCTGAGCATCTGCGTCGTGGTGCCAAGCAGCCGTGCCACTGATCCAGGCGGCAGAGCAAACAAGTGCACAAGGCAGATCCGGTTACGTTCTTCTGTTCTTGAAGCTAATAATCTCCATCCCACACCTGTGACCTAAGCTGGTGCTTCTCTTTCTCTCCGAGCTGACGACTGTGGTGTGTGCTCAATAATTCAGCAGGGCCCCGGCTCATCTTTCCAAAGAACCAGGTCGGCCCCTTTCCCTTGACTCCCAGCCTAGAGAGGAATGTTTCCCTTCAAGACAGCCAGAAGCCACTCTCCACCTGTTTTAGAAAATAATCACTTTCCCTGTGGTTGCAAACATGATAGTTAACACAAATTAAACCAGGGAAGACAGCAGAGATGACTGTATCCATACTACGTTGACTCCACAAGGTAAAGAGGTTCTGCATCCTCCTATGAGCAGGAAAAGACACAGAAATAAGTTGTGCGGACCAGATAATGTAGTCAGGGCTTGAAACTTAAAAAATCCAAGCCCTGAGTGAGCAACCTCAGTACACCCAGCATCTTGATGTCCATCATCTACTTCTCTCGTCCTCCAGTGTCTCCACAGGACACCAAAAAGGCTGCACCGTTGACCCAGAGCTCTAGTAAGAAGAGGGAGAGCGAATCATTTCTTGCCTTCAACTCCTGGAGACTTAAGGAAGCAGCTGGGGTTTCCAGCTCACACAGTCCTCACCTCTCACCTCAGCAGTACTGCTACCTGCCACCAGCACGTGGAGAGGAGCTTATATATTCTTCAGTCAGGTGACTGGTAATGTCTTACGCCTCTCCCAAGATAGTCTTGCCTTTCATAAGGCAATGAAAGGGCAGTGAGAAGGAAGAATGCCAAGAGACAGAAGAAAATATTTCCCAACTTAGTACTTGACTCATCAACCCGAAATTGCACTATTTTGCACCGCCTCAGAAAACAGACGGGTCTCGGCACTGAAGAGGTCAGACGAGCTAGCCTGCCTGCCTGCCTGCCTGCCCTCCCTCCTGCCTCTGTTACTGGCAGTCAAGTGAAGTGTAAAGGCTAATGGCTCAGCAGCAGCTGAGAAGGATAAATGAGAAATAGTTTTACTTACTGCTTTGGCACACCAGAGGAGTACCAAACGCTGGACTCTCTCTTTATTTAGGCAATAAATTCTGCTTATCTGTGTCCATCCTCGGTGGGATGGGTAAGTATCTCCACTGAGGAGGATCACTCCCCTCCCCTTGAATACTTAGGTAAAGCTGACAACATGAATTAGATGCCAAAAAGATTGTTAGGGGATCTTTGAAAACCTGTCCATGTTGTTTTGTTGCCCTCCCTCTTGTATTGCTTTGCTGTTTTCTTACAGAAAGAGGCCTGCAGCACTGAAAGCATTATCAGTGTTTTCATGCGGCACAGAGGTTTCAGCAAGCCCATGAATGGTAGAGTTGGAGACGAGAGAAGCACTGGCTGTATAGATGAAGGGGATCTGCCTTGTTTTCCAGCCTTCTTTCCACATTTCAGGCTTGCAGAGGTTGTCTGTATAGTTCTTGCACCAAGAAGCTTATTGTGACCTGATCCCCTTGAGAGGGTGCAATTACACTTGCAGGAACCGTTCTGCTCACGCCTGCGGGGAAATCACCGTGTACAGACACAGGGGAAAGGACCTTTCATGGGAGACACTAGCAGCTGGCCTCAAGGTGTGGAAAGGCAGAAGGTTCCCGGGATGCAGCCACTGTAGGAAGTGATGGGGAAGGAGAGACTCTGAGGAACCCCACGGCCGATCCTGTTCCACTCACAAGTGCTGTAAAGAAGAGCTCAGGTTGCCTACAGGGAATTCAAGGGGAAATGTTCAACTTACTCTAGTTACTGCAAATTGAAGTTTTGTTGCTTCACAAGAGGAGCCATTTCCACACCTATCTCCCTGTAAAAGCCTAGTGTAGACCAGACAAAAATACAGATATTTGCTCGGTGTAACTAATCTCAACACTATTTTTCCTTCTTCCTTTCCCACTGCTCCTACCCTTAAGGGTTTACCTTGACCAGCAACATTAAAATAAAAGGCAGTGCCATGCAGAGCTGTAGACAAGAACTTCCCCAAAGAAACAATATACCCTCGTTGTAACTCCCTTCCCCAAAGCTGCCCCCGATGCAATGGGAACAGGTCTGTGAAGGACTCAGCAGCCTGTCATCCTTTCCCTTGCTTCGTTCCACAGGACTGGTGGTTAGTCACAGCCCGATGAGGTCCCTCCCCGTTTCCTTCCTTTGCCACATCTTTGTGCCGTCACTTGCATCCGGGTCTCGCCCCTAAACCACACCAGGAGCTTTAACCTGAGGCAAATACAGCAAAACAAGCAAGCAAGCAAACCTGTCTCCCAAGCATTAATTACACACAGAGCGGTTCCCAGGTAAAGCGCAGCAGAATGGATTAATCTGCAGCAGCCGGTGGGACAAGCTGCTCTCAGGAAGTCATTGCAGGCGGTGATGCCATGGAGCTGGGCTGCACAGCGGGGAAAGGGGGACCTGGACCAAGTATTCCTTATTTTTCTGCCTGTTGGGGTCACTCCCTTCTGGAAGGTGGGCATCCACCTGCCGATGGGTGCTGGGGTCTCCATAGCAATCACAAAAAGGCTCCTGTACCAAGTCTGTTACAAGCCATGCATGTCTAAGAGCTCCTGTAATCTTAGTCAAATATTAAACTACGGTGCAGTTTAACCCTCCTGAGTCATCTCCTGAATAGTTATTGCAGGACTGAGAACAGACACTTCTCGAAGACAGACAAACATTAACCATGACTCATTGTTTCAGGACCCCTTAAAAAACACTCCCAAGTCATAGAAATCACACATGCTACTTTCTCTTTACACTAATATGAATAACACACGGCTCAGCTGAAGTCGTGGGAAATTATGCATTTGGCAGAAGATGAAGGCTGCGATAGGATTTCTGCGTTAGGAGGGCAAGGAATAGGTTACTGAGTTGGAAGGAAAGCTGCTGCAACAGAGGGAGGTTCCTAGTAGAAGTCCCTGATGTTGGGACAAATCTCAATTAAAATTGTAATTACTGAACCTCTCCAGAAGAAACCAGACATATTTAGAAACTGTGCTACCGGCACAGAGGTGGGATTCCTTACTCCTACGGTGGAGGACCAAAAATGTGATCCTTAAAGGCTAAATGAACAAGCTAGACCCACATGCCAAGCAGAAATAAATGGGTCAAATTTAAGAATATAGAGAATATAAAAAGTAAGATCACATACTTAGGAAATTATCATAAAAATTTTAGCTGGGGGCTGATCAGCTGAAAATGGTGGAGAGAACAAGACCAAGATCCATCAAACATCTACTGTTCATAAGATGGCTCTGCAGTAAGCCTATGGACGATACCAATACGATGTATTCAGCAACATATTTCCAGCAGAGAGAGAGAATATTAAATACTTGGTAATGGTGATCCATTCTTTAGACTGTGGCATAGAATTCTGTAACACACTTAATAAAAACCCTGGAACTGGAAAATGCGTAGGAAAAGGGCCATAACAGAGGGGAAATGGAGACTCTACCATAAAAGAAGTGATTGAGAGATCATGGCTTGCTTGCACTACCAAACCAAAGACTGAGTGAGGATATGAATAAAATAAATACACTAAAATAAATACAGCTGAAGAAGACAAAAGGAGAGAAGCTTTTGAAATTAAAGGACAACATTGCACAAGAAAACAAAATATAAAGTAACTGTAAATACGGGGTGAGCAGCAGAAAACCTTGCAGCAGGATGCTAGCACAGCCTTCTGCTGGGAGAAAAAGTGATTAAAACCTCCTATTCTTAAGGCTAGGATTGATCAGCTTATGAAGGGGCTTCATAACATTGAAAAAAAAAAAAAAGAAAAAAGCTAGAGATGCCAATCCAGAAGTCCTCCCAGCTCTACGTTTGCAAGAGTTACATTACTTGGCACAGGCAGAAGAGACGTCATGTCCTTCAGGTAGATTGGATTATTGCCAGTTAAACAAAAATACCAAACCAGACTGTTTAGGGGCAGTTCTGCCGGTGCAGAGAGCCAAGCATGGTGGCTGGTTTGTGAAGGGGACACAGCAGCACGCTCCTGTGTCGGGGAACTGCACTGAGTCTCACTTGGCTCCAGATTGAAGGCTTTAAATATTTATCCAGGAAAAAAAGATCTCTCCTCCACATTAAATACAAGAGAGAGCCCCCAGCAGAGTGCCTCAGGAAGTGCAGAATAAAAAGAGGAGACAACCTTGTTGTCATTGTTATTTTTCTTTCATGTATTTAGAAGATGTGCAGGACAGCAAGGCCACCTCTCCCTTTACCGCTGGCGTGGTCTGCAGGCAGGTCCTAAAGACCGAGTATGGAGATGGGGTCTGAGTGTGGGGTGCGAGACACCCACCTGCTTCGGACAAAGATTCATACAGCCCATAAGGAAAACAAACATCTCCCTGCTCTGCAGACGCGCATGTTTCCTACTGCCATACCATCTATTTTCATGGTTTAGGCTTTGCCTATATTTTTTTATACCCTACCATAGCCAGATCAAAGCAATTCCCTTTTCCAAACAGGTCAGTACTATATACAAATGCCAGCATCAGGCCGTAGAAAATCATAAGAGGTATTGAAAAATAATATTCCCACAACATGACGTTCCCAGAGTGTTTGCCTGTGAGAGCCAGGAGGGGGGAAAAATGTGTTTCTCTTAACAAATCCCAGGAACAAACATGAAGCTGGATCAGAGGTACAGAAAGAAGCAGCAAGGATTGAAACACTGGACACCAGAACACTCCCCAAAGCCGAAAACCAGCTGATCTTCGAGGCACAGCTGCTGCTCACCATCTCTTTTTGAAGATATGCCTCTCAATACTGTCTCATATTTGCTGCTGTTGTTTAAGTGATGCAGTATTTCATTACAAACGATGTCCAGGAAAATGACAAGTGCTCCCCGCTCTCCTAGGGACTGCGACAGAGGGATAAGAACAGTTTACCCAGGGGCTTTACGACTGTTTACAGAGGGGGTGGATGACGCCGGTGTATATCTGTTGAACAGAGGAATTTGATCATGGATCTGCAAGTCAAAGCAGGAAGGGAGAAAACACATCCAAGTTACTGCCAGCAGCCTTTGTGTCCCCGTGGCACCGTCCTGCGAGGCACGGGCCCTATAGACAGACTGCGGCTGATCTATAGGAGACCGAGTGGTGAAATGTTGCTCATCAGTGAGGACTGATTCCTAAAAGTTTTCACAGCTGCTGTGCCAGGGGTCCCACCACGCAGGCAGCATCTGGGCATGCTACCAAGTGCTTTTGAACAAGAGGAACATTGTGTCCTAAGAGCAGGGTCTGAGATGCCCGCACGGAGCACGAAACCTCTCGCAGCAGCGATGGCAGAGGGTGCTGCAGATGCCGGCAGTGAGGTTGATTCATTCAGGTTAGCAAAACCTGGGCTAATGGTGCTCCGTGCCGCACAGCGTGCCGCACCAGAGCGCGAAGGCTACCAACCGGAGGACACAGACTGCACGCTCCCCGGCTTTCGGATCCTTTGAAGCATCCTAAGCATGGGGATGCAGCAAGCACCTGGCTGGTGGGATGTTCATCCGGAGTGGGTGCCCTTGCACCTGCCTGAGCGAGAATACTGCTCTGGGCTCCCACGGGGAGGAAGCCTTCCTCCCTCTCATCCCCAGAGGAGTGGAAGATGGTATCAGCCCAGCACTCCTCCCCTTCCTCTTACGCAATTCAGCATGCAGGGGAGTGACTTGATTTTTT
>VXBL01003724.1:556918-617164 GCA_013400195.1 Aramus guarauna
GAGGGGGGTGTTTTTGTTTTTTTTTTTTTTTTTTTTTTTTTTTTCCCCTCTCTCAGGGAGTTGGTTTTCACTTCCTGCACCTCTCTCTGCCTTTGTCTCCGCTGGACGCAGCTGAAGGCACACCTGAGGGGTGAAGGCACGGGGTGGGAGGACAAGGGGGGACACCCCGCTCCCAGCATCGGTTTCACCTGAGACCGCCCAGGTGGGGAACTGAGAGGGCATGCCTGGGGATGAGTTGCAGGGNTCTGTCTTCTCTCTTCTTTTAGGAAAGGATAAAGGTCTCGAGGAGGTGAGGATCAGGGCACCAAGATGGCCAGAAGGAGTCCAGGTCCGTGGCTTGTGCTCTGGGTCTGCTTGGTGCTGGCGGTGGACTTCGGCAAAGGGCAGGAGGGAAAACCCTTCGGTGAAATGTGCCTGGAGGACTTTACGGCAGGGATGCCGGATTTGGTACTGGATATAGATGCCTCTGTCCAGAATGGAGCCACCTTCTTGTCATCCCCCATGGTCCATCGGAGCAGGGACTGCATGAGAGCCTGCTGTAAGGACCCCGCTTGTAACCTGGCTCTTGTGGAGCAGGTCCCGGGCACGGAAGAAGACCGCATCCAGGGCTGCTTTCTCCTCAACTGCCTCTACGAGCAGGCTTTCGTCTGCAGGTTTGCCAGGAAGACTGGCTTTCTCAACTTCTTGAGGAAAGACGTGTACGATTCCTACCGGGCAATGCCGGATCATGGATCTAGTGGTAAGGTGCCCATAATGGATCTGTGCAAACTGGGGCTGGAAGAGCACTAATGGCCACTGGTGCCGGCTCCTCCAGCCATCATTGGTGCAACTGTGCTGCCTAATGGTCGGGATAAAGCAGTGTTAAAGATGGGGTTTCTGTATGTCCCTCTGCTGCAAAGGTTTTCCCTAACTTTGATGAATTCACTTAATATCTGTGCCTCAGTTTACCTATTAGTAAATAGAGATGGAATCATTCTTTTACCTATTTGAAGTGAGGGGAGCAAGTGTTTACCAAATGCAGGCTGAGTTTTGGATACTTGACAATGCAGAGAGAAAGGTATTGTTTTTCTTCTCCTTCCCCCCCAGGCCTTTGAGGTTGGAAAGCGAAATCCTCTAAAAATCTACACATCACCCCGTTTTAAAAGGCTGCATTAATCTCTTAATTGCTCAGGGGCTGGAGGCAGGACGCAATCCACTTACCTTTCATTTTGCCACAGCCTGAATTTTGTGAGCACCAGCCCGGATGGTGAGGTGTTTCCGTATGGCCCTGCTTGTTGGGGCTGGTCCTTGCTGCTGGGGGAGGGAGAGGGAGCAGCTGGGGGGAGGGGGACTGGTTAAAAAACTCTCCCTTTGGAGCTGAGTTTTTTCTTCTCCGGTCCCTGGTTCCCTGCTCTGAAAGATTGAAAGATCCAGAAATCCAGGTGAAAAACAAACTAATGTGGAGCTGGTCGCCTGCTGCATACTCATACTCTTTTCTGTCTCCAAAGAAACATTCAGAAATGCTGAAAACAGCAATTCCTCCTTCTTCCATGTTTTGTAGGAAGCCTAATGAGGCTGGGACGTCTCTAGCCTGGCTGGGTCTTAGGCAACCGTAACCAGTTTATTATATGTTGATGCCGGGGCAGGGCTGTTAGGGGATATCTGTACGGGCAGTCCTCCTCCCAGCCCACCCGTGACGGGGAAGCAAAGGATCTGTGAAGATGATGAGGGGAGCGTCCAGGTGGGCGCATGGGTTTGGGCTCGATCGTGTGAGCTGAATAGGTCTTTGATCTTCCACTGGGATGTGCCAGCCTGTAAGCCTTGTAGGTGCTGGAGGTGTGAAATGGCACCAACCCCACATCGACCACTTTTGTCCATCCTAAGCAGCAGTGCAGGGGTTTCGGAGCAGGGCACGGCTCCTCTGGAGCAGCCCTTGGGTGTCGCTGGTTTGAGCTGCGATGTGGCAGAAATGCTTCTCCTGTCCTCTGTCCCTCCTAGTCACTTCCCACCGCATTTTAGGGCCTTCTGATAAATCTCTGTCTCACTGTTGCAGTAGTTGTCCTCTGTCTCCATTCCAGGCTCAAAATCCTTTCCACGGGAGCTGCAGTTAGCAAGGACCTAAACCCACATCTCCAGGACTGGAGGTGGCACGTTGGCAGCTGTCTGAACTCCTACATGCTTTGTTGTAGGAGGAAAAGGGAATGCATCATCTCCAGTACATCTTGATTTCACAAGATTAGATTAAAATACAGCCTACTGTTGAGCAATTCAGTCTCTTTACCCCCGTGGATCAGAACCCCACAGGAGGAGACCGCAACCCCCTCCTCCCTGCGCTGGTCGTGGGGCCTGGCATCGCACACGCGCGTGTCTCTAGACAGTGTCCCTGTGTCACCGAGCTCCCTGTGCCACCAGCAGCGCGGTGTTCGCCACACCACGGCACCTAGCCGCAGCACCCCAGCCACCCGCACGCAGGTGCTGCCTTGCAAACCATCCCTAATGCTACTTTCACAGATGCTGGGATGGCTGCGGTGGAGCCGGAAAAGCCAGGCTTATCAGGGAGAAGTGAAAAACGCGCCAGAAATGCTGCTAGGGAAACTCTGCCTGCCGCAGCGGGCATGCCTCTCCTCGTTCACATGGGGCTTGTGCCACGATACCGCTGCGGGTGTAGGAACTGCTCGGTCCCTTTTACACCCCACGTTTGCATGCTCGGAGGGTTTGGGGTGCCGGGCAGGTCTCCAGCCGTAGCGACAGGCACTGGGAAGCGCGTTACTTCACTTTTGGGTCAGGCTGCAACCTTCATGCTGTGCTTCCATGGGAAACGCGTTTCCCTCCTCTTCTGAAATCTTTAGGCATTGGCTTTTGGCTAATACCAAAAGCTTTCTGAATCACCTTGAATGACATCAGAGGGCTGGTAGGGAAAGAAACGAAGGATTATTACTGTTTATTAATCCAGAGCTGAAAAGAAGTTATTCTACTGGAGAAATACCAGATAATAACAAGGGATAAATCAGACCATATGAGCTGGGCCCTCCTCCCCACAGCAGCTGATGAGACACTTAAGAATGCAGATCTCCATTTTGGTTCAGATACAAGAAAAAAAAAAAATCCAAACTAAACCCCCAAGCCCCTCCAGCCGCGATGCTGGGTCCACGCAGGAGGAACGGGCCTGTCCGGGCAGGAAGGCGGTCGGCTGGCTGCCACCGAGGGGGAGAGGGGAAGGGTGCGAAGGGGCGAGAGGCCAAATGAAGGAGCCCCCGGGTGCTGAGCACGTCCATCTGGCAGCATAAGGAAACTACAGCGTTTTTCCTTCTGGACCCTTGGAGGATGCGTGAAGAGGCCAAGTGAACCAAGTGTTAAGGAAGCTGTTTTCGGCATGTCAGGTTTTCCTCACAAATGTTTATAGGCAAAAAATCTCGGCCAAGGTTTTGTACTGGAGACAAAGCTGTCTAGTCTTCCCGCTGTAGTGCTGTATCACTGTTAAAATGTGAAGCTCTGTGGCTGCTCTGGAGCCCAGGTTATCGTCAGACGCCTGAGACCGGGCTCCAAAGGTCTGCAGGGAGCTTATATGCTGCCTTGTCATCCGTCCCTTTCCTTTATGTGCTGCTGTCAGGTGTCCTAGGAGCCTTCAGGGTATGCCCATGTGGCAATCTTCAGCCATCCTCTGCAATAATGAGGATTAAAAGCATGTTTTTTATAGTGAATAGTGAAATACATATTTAGTGATCCCAGCGGGGGACATTAAACAAAAAAGCCACACATTGCAAGACCCACAGTACTACCAGAGGGAGCAGACACGTTGAATTAGGAGGTTTATATCTGTTCAGGAGGAGACTAGATAACACTTGAAAGAGAGCGCAGCTGGTGGCTGCTGAATGGGCAAATTTAATCTTGAAGTGTTTCCTGAGCCTGATGGAAGTAGCTGAGAGCCGGGAGAGCCTTACGGGGGAAACACTCTGTACGCTTACATGCTCTTGCTCTTGCTCGAGCATCCACAGCGAGATTTGGAAACTGAACACAGGGACAGAGGCACCCTTGCTCTTACCCGCTGCGGCCACTCTTACTGTTTTATGACTTCAGAAAAACCTGTGGCTACAGGCAACAATGAACACAGCTGAAATCTAGCTTCTGCAGATGATCTGACTATATTTTCAGTATTTTGGAGAACAAGAGCTTCTGAGTCCTGTATAAGCTGGTGACGACAGCTTGGCTCTGTCTCTTGCCTGTTCCAGCTAACATAGAGCCCAAAGTCTCTGCTGTTACTGTTAAAAGGCACTATCCTCTTAAATGATTCCCCAACCTGAACTTTGGTGCGAGTTTTCTGCCTGGCTCATGTGGGAGGGGCAGGATCACCGTGCACTTTATTGGTAATAATGGAGCTCAGTGTTTAAGTAACTACCCTGAGCTTATTCTGGTCTAGGCAAACCAGTTCTGGGTGTGAAACTGGAAAATAACCTCCCTGAACCTTTGTCCGTTTCTTGAACTGAACCTTTTGTGGTGGTTGTGAAATGCTCGGTGACGCTGTCCTCCTGTTGAATTCGGGGCTTGTGAGTGGGAGACAGGAAGCGCTGGGGAACCCGCAGAGCTCGGGATGTGTCTGCTCCTGCCTCACCGTGGAGAGAGATTTGCAGGTTAAAACTTTGGTAGTGCATTCAAAAAAGGAGAGCTCCCCAAGTTTGAAGCCCTTCTGTCTTCAAACATTTGGTCCCACGCTGGTCGCCATTCTGCGGACACAGGGCAACTAAAACGAGCGGTGCTGGGATCCCATCCGTGGCTGAGACGGGTCCGGTCAGTGGTGTGCCCTTAGCTGATGCTGCTCAGCTCTGAGCCGGCTGCTCATCCTCCAGCGCCCAGCTCAGGCCAGGACAGGGGGAATCCCATGTTCGGTACCCGCATCACAGATTCAGAGGCTAATGTATACTGGTGGGACCCTCGGAGACCAGCCAGTCCAGCTCCCAGCTCAGAGCAGGCGATGGAGAGCTTCCACTCACTGTGAAGCATTTACTGAAGTGCCGCGCGTTGTGGCTACCTCACGTCGTGGCTCTGGAGCTATCTAAGGAGACTGGAGTAACAAACCGATCTTTGCTCAAATGGCACAAAGACCCACGGGAGACTCTTTCCCTTTGCCTGCTAAAGCAAATCGGAGTGGTTTCCCACACCCTGAGGGAGGAAGGATGGAAGGAGGCGAAGGCAGTAGCAAATAGCATTAATCTGAAAATATAGTCCTTTCAGTCGTGCTGAAAGTTGTGTTTTAGAGAGGTTAAGTTGACCTGTCGTGTGCACCTCTTCCAAACCACTATAGAAACCTCTAGAAATTAATGCTGACATCTGCTTGGCTCTGCATGAGTTGTCCAAAAACTATATGGCTTTATTGTGACTCTGTTTGCTGCCTAGCCAGGATGAATCCCTGCAGAATGAGCCTGTATTTCCTTTTCTCCCAGCAATCTGTTGCATTGCCTTGTTCCCTTCTCTCACTCCTCCGGCAAATTAACACTGTGGCAGCAGCATCTCCCTTCCTTACCTTTGCATGCTACTACAGAGAGTTTTCTAGCGTCGATGGGCAAGATTTGAATGAACCCTCCCTGAAAGCTGCTCACTTTTGAATGACTTCCCTGGAAGCAAGGTTGGAGCAAAACTTTAGTGTTTGTGGGGAGAGCCGCACTGCCGCCTGCCCCTGCCCACCTACTTTTCCAGCAGGGAGGTTCAGCTGGCTCCTGACGCTTGAAATCTCCGAGGTTGCATGTCTCATGGACGCTGGAATTTGGGTGGCCTCAGTTCTGCTCCTGTCTCTACTACCGGCCTGCCCAGTGGCTTTTGTGCCCAGCGAGGTCCTTCCCTTCGCAGTGCCTCGGTGTCCCCAGCGCAAGCCGCACTCATCTCGGTTGGAAGCTGCTCCTGCCAGTGCAGACAACAGCAGGGTGTAAGAACCCCTCGGTGACCATGAGGAAGCCTTCCAGCTCTTTCCAGTGGCAAACTCAAATCATTCTGAGGTACTTCCGAGCATTGCTTTATAGTCTCACGTACTCAGGGTGTATCTCCATCAGCGCTGGAATGGAGGAAATCTGGTTTTCTGTGAATTTGTGTCTGGAGGGCGAGAGCTGATATTTGAGCTCCCAAAGAGAAATACTCAAACTGGGAGCTTTGTGAGCACTTTCTGCTGCAGGATTTCACTGGTGCCTGCATGTTCTCATAGCAAGGTCCCTAGTGGGGTCTCTCTCCCCACCTAGAAGCTTACTTTTGCAGCCCTCGTAGGAATTTAATATCTTTTAGATTCCTATTTCCCTATCAACTTTGGTTCAAGTTTTACTCATTGTTAGAGGTGAAGCCAGATAAACCACGAACTGCATAAGCCTTAAAATTAGATGAAATTTTTAAAAAAGAAAAAAAAAAAAAAAGCAACCCCAGGGACTGAGGCATGAATACACTGTGAGCCATATATATTTGTTTTTAAGCATTTTGGATTTACTCTATCAAGCTTTTCTCCAGGATCATAAAGAATCATACAATGATCATAGAATCATAAAATGATTTGGGTTGGAAGGGACCTCAAAGACCATCTAGTTCCAACCCCCCTGCCATGGGCAGGGACACCCTCCACTACACCAGGTTGCCCAAAGCCCCATCCAACCAGGTCTTAAACGCTTCCCAGGAGGGGGCCTCCACAACTTCTCTGGGCAACCTGTTCCAGTGCCTCACCACCCTCAACAGGGAAGAATTTCTTCCTAATACCTAATCTAAATGTATCCTCTTTCAGTTTAAAACCATTTCCTGTTGTCCTATCACTCCATGCCCTTGTAACCAGTCCCTCTCCAGGTTTCAGTTTTCCCCTTTCAGATATTTCCCCTTCTGATTTATAAATGGAAGCTGAAGTTGTCACTTAATGATGTGACTCCAGGAGCATGTGCTCCACATTACGGAGCACGACACAGAGCAGCATCATAAAGCTTTAATCTCCCTGTTAATTACAGAGTTTTCCAGCAGAAACTTTCCATAGTCAAAAGAGCATTATAGCAAAGGTAACTTTCATTTTTCAAACAGACTTTCAGAGCAAAACAAACTGAACGGAAAATCTCCCTTCTACGAGCAGTGTGCTGATACTCACTGTGGCTCGGTCAGCACTCGCTTATGAAGCTCAAGTGGAGAACAGCCACGTTGTCACTGAAGGCTTCATATACTCGATGTAGCAGAAATACTCCAAAGTCACTGAGCTTTCAGATGCCCTAAGGAGAAAAGGAAGACACTTGCAAATGAAGTCTTTCATTTCTAGTGGGAGTTCCTCCTTGGCAGTTACCACACATGAGCAAATACTCTATTTTTCTGGAGGTGAGGATGGTCAGGGAATTTGGCTCCTCAGAGATGGGATCTGGAGAAGTTGCTGGGCCCATTGATCAGAACCCAGCAATCTACAACCCAAAGTAACTAAACTGACCTGTGGAGAAATGTTTGGCCTACAATTTTTTTTTTTTTTTTAAGTGTGCATGCTTAAAACTGCCAAGGAAAAATATTATTCAGAATTCTTGTGAGTTAATGATCATGCGCTGTGTTGCTGAAGAACTGGTCTCCCCCTTGTGCAATCGCAGCCATCACTGGGCTCACCCTGGCAGGAGAGAGGCAGGGAGCAGGCTGTGTTTCTCCCTGGCAAGCTCATGGCATTTGCCTGCGAGGAATGGCAGGAATGTGTCCCCTTTCCAGAGCTTGTACAAGGTGGCTGTGGGGCTGTTTTTCCTTGTTTAGTTTTGAAGGTTTTGTCAGCTCCAGTCATTATTTTGGCCTACGAATGCTCCCGTAGCCCTTGGAAAGCCCTCTTGAAGATAAAGCAAAACTCCATTTATTTGTTTTACCAGCCCTGCTCAAAACCAAGAGGTACCACGCTCACGCGGCCCAGCTTGGTGTCTTTCAGCAGACTTTGTGCCTGACTGAGACAGGACCCATCACTCTGGCACGCAGCCCTGAGGAAGGAGCAGCAGGGAGGTGTGCCTCACCCAAAGGCGAGAGGACACCAGTGTGGGCATCTCTGCCTGTGATGCCGGTGTTGTCTTCCTGGCCTCGTTCAGTGCAGTTGGGTATTCCTCTGCCTGTTCTGGTGGTTGGATCAAGCTCAACAATATCAGCTGGATCTCGTATTGTTCCCACCCAATACTTCCGTGACAACAAGGAATAAAAGATAAAACCAGTGACAGATTGCAGAGATCACAGAGACCGCTGCAATAAATATAACCAGAAAGCCCTGCAGCTGCACCAGCTAGAAGTGACTGACCTCTTATACAGTAAAACTGCAGCCCCGTCAGCCCGGCGCGAGGGAGGTGAGCTGCAGGGCTGCAGCTGGGGAGCAGGCTGCCCAGGCACCCACATACCCTCCCCGATTCTGCAGCCCAACAACTGAGCACGATGCCTGAACGTGTAAACAAGGGGAGGTTTATTTCACTCTCTGGTGGCAGCAGCATTTGTAAGAACTGGATAGAATGAGTATGTCTTCATTTGGGAAAAGATACTAGAAAGAGAAGTTTCTGGGTGTATTTATGGTAACTGATCTGGAATACATGTTGCAAAGCCCTCCATCCTACTGAATTTCGTGATGAAAGAACTAAAAAGTAGCTTGCTTTAAATGTCAGTTTTGTTTGTGTATTAAAGGTTGCTTCAGTAGGCTCTAGCAAAAGTCAACAGCTGGGACCTGAATCCAGAAGCACTCAAACAGGCAATTAGGAGCAGGTCTACAACAGTGAAAGTAATTAGCTGATGGAGTAGTTTTCCAAGGAGTTTGGGCACTAATCCTCTTCTTCAGTCACAGTTGATGTAACAGGGTAATGGTAGAGTGATTTACATCTTAACTTATAAATGACAATCGATGCCTTTACCAAAGACTCAGGCTGAACTTGAACATTGAGTCTTGGACTTGGTACAGGTGCTACCACGTGGAGTTTTATGGGCTATGCAGGAAGCCCATGATCACAGGTGTTCAGGCTGAAAGCAGTTTATGAGTCAGGCTTGTGGTGTCATCGTATAGGCTGTTCTTGCTGGCAGAGGCAGGGGTCAGTTTTCATCTCTTACAGTCTGGAAAAGTGTTTAATGGATTGTGGAGACTGCTGGTAAGCTAATCCGTGGAATGGCATGAAAATACTGATCTCATGAATGGCATTTGTGTGCTTTTTTAAGGCATGCATATCAGAGAGTGGGGTGGAAGATGAGGTGGAGGAGGGATGTTTTCCATCCAAATCCTGCATTGCGCAGCTCTGGTTAAGTACGTTAACACGGTGCTTAGAGATGGTGGTAGGAATGATGAGAGTCAGTTCTACATTCTTCAACGCCCACATCAGGTCATCTCCCCAAGTGGAGGGTGGAGATTGCTCTGCGCTGTGTTGTGAGGATGTGGTCCAAGCACAATGGCTGTAGCCACAGGGACACCCTCCCACGGTGGTTCCTGTGGGCAGAAGTGGCCAGGAAGCCAACTGGCTCCAAGGCACTGCCAGAGTGGGTTGTGGAGTTACTAAGTTAGTGAGGTCGGTAATAACGGTATTGATTGCCTGGTGCTTGTTCAGGTTACAAGAAGCACAGCTGTATAAAAGTGGTTGAAGTCTGTATTGATGTAGACTGGAAGAATCCCCTTCCCTGGTAATGGAAACAGGAACTGGACCCTTCAGCCTCTTACCCAAGCCTTGCTCTGCATTCCTTCTGCAGATGACCATCCTCCGGTAGCCCGCACTGGCATGGACATGAGGGTACAGCCAGGGGAGATGGTGATGCTGAGAGGCACAGAGAGCACGGATGACCGTGGGATAGTCAGCTATGAATGGAAACAGGTCCTCGGCAGCCCCTCCGTGGAGATGAAGGTAGGGAGCTGCAGAAAGGAAGCAGCTTGTTCAGTGTCACATGTGGTCTGCACTAGGTTGGGCTTTCACAGCCACTGACTTAGAGTTCACCTTGTCCTTCCCTCCTCGAGCCAATCCACCCAGAAGCCTGTTCCCAAAAGCTACGGAGCACTCCTCATGGTTGCCCCCACCCTCTTGCACACTAGCGGGACGTGGTATTTCTTGGCCTTATCAGGTCTCAGGCTCCCTACACCAGGATGCCATCTCAAACCTTCCTGAGCAATGCCTGATCTGCCTGGGTGGGAGCACCCATGAGGGCAGCAGCTTCGGTGCAAGAGCCGCCTCTGCTCCCCAGCTCCTGTAGTTCAGTGATCTGGGGAGCAGAGGTGCTTCTTTGGTGCTTCTCCTCCTCTGGCTCTGAATAATCTGGACTCTGACTCTGCTTCTGTTCTCCTGGGGCTTTTTGTGGACTTTGCCTCTCTTTATGGCATGGGTTCATTCTCCTGTTTTATCTGAGCTGGAGCAGAAGTCATGTCTCCTGACTGGCTCCAAGATCTCTGGGGTGTTAACAATTACTATCTTATAGATGTTAAATGTGAATTGTGGCTTTAGAAGAGCAAGTTATTACTGTTAAACTGCTGCAAAATGCTCTGGAAAGCCTTGGAGCTCATATGGAGTTCTCGTGGCACTTTTTGGAAGAACTAGCAAATGAGTGCATCAGGCTGACAGCTGATTTTGAAGATCAGCCATGACTAGCTCTAGGGTACTAAGGGGGCTGTGGAAATCTGGAAGTGCTCCTTTCCTTTTCCCTTCTCCCCAGCCCAAACAAAGCAACTTTTTTTGGGGAAAAAAAAAAAAAAAAAGCATCCTCTAGTATTTCTAGTATTACACTGTGTTAACTACTTTAAGGTGATGTATGGCACCACTGTGTTGTCGAAATCTAACCAAAAAGGCAGATAGCATGGAAATGGAGGCCCCATATTGTTAGCAAATATAGGGAAAAAGGTTGTGTCGATAATATCACAGGTTTCTATCCTGACAAAATAATTCACTCTCTTTTACAAACCTCTTGGCAGGCAAAGAAATAAGCACTCATTTCCATCTCTAAAACTAAAGATATTTTTATATTCAAAATGAAAGACTGTATATTTCTTAAATACACCTAGCTTATTCCTTGTGTATTAAGTAAATTATTCATAATGGGTTTTATTTTTTAAAAAGTAAAATAAAAACTGCAAGTATTTCAGTTCTCTCCGAAGATTTTTATTTTCCCTCGTGCCTTCACAATGTCCCAAAATACGAAATATCTAATTAGGTTTGTGGTATTCTTTCTCTCTGCTATTCCAGCTGGGTACCAGCCCATGGATTTGAGAGGGATTGTATAGGACTGAGACATTTATAATGCCAGATATCTGCTTGGGGGTTTCCAGTCAAGCTTCTTTCTTCCTAATGCAGGAACACGGGCCTTCACTCACTCTCTCATTAGAGTTACTTTCTTCTGCATAAGCCTTTCTTTTGCATTCGCAGAAACACGAAGAAGATCAGGTAGAAATCTCCAATCTACAGGTGGGGACTTACGTTTTCCAGCTTACTGTCACTGACACTGCACAACAGCAGGACTTCACCAACATCACCATCATGGTGCTGAATTCTGAGCAGACTGAAGGTGAGCCTGAGCCCACGGATGCCTAGCTGGAGTCCCCAAGCCTGGGTGCTGCTCAGGCATTACTGGTGCTCTTCTCAGACCAGCCGATGGGAAAAGAGCACAGTCAAGAGACTGGACTTGCATGTCAGCTTTTCCCAGTAAAAGCCTGCACCTGACCAGGAGTCATTCACAGTGGTCTATTTTAGGATTTTCACATCCTCTTGCAGAAGAGGTGGCCTGCAACAACCCCATCGTCTCTGCATGTCATCGCTCTCTGCTGGGTGATGCCAGAGTGGCTGAACCCCGGGGTGCAGCTGAGGGTGTAAGACAGGAGAACCTGAAAGGTCTTGTTGACTCCATGGTTTTGCTGTGAAGGCCCTAATTCCCTTGAGCCGCAGCATAGGTGGAGCCCTCTGCATGACATTCACAGTGTCCCTGGCTTTATTTATATATTTTACTTTAATGGCCTTGTTTAGTGATCAAAATGTTCAGCATTACAAGTGCATTAGGAGCAAGGAGTTCTTAGACAAATGGTTGACTAATAGCTAAGCAGGGAATTTCTCCTACTACAGGTATCATAAAAATACAAGAACAGCTATGTCAGGTGACACTAATGGTCTGTCCAAAATCCAGTACAGTGCATCCAACAGTGTCCAGAGGCTCATACTTTGGAAGGAGTACAAGAACATGACATGCTATCAGTAAATCCCTACTATGCTTGGCTAGTCCCCAAGGAATTTGCGGCTGGGAGATTTTTTTAAGCAGAAGATGGTGTCTTTGTGTTTAGTAGCCATGGATGAATCCCTTTTTGACTTGGTGTAATCTTTGCACAGCAGCAACATCCTGAAGCAAGGAGTTTCACAGCTTAACTAGGTGCTGTGTGGAGAAGCAGCTCCTTTTGTTTTTATGGATGTGGCACCTTCTAATTTGATTTTGTGACCCTGTCATTCATATTAGGAAATATATACCATGATTCCCTACTAGATGCCACTCAAGATTTTATAAATCTTTCCGACAGGTATCCACATTGCTGACGAACTTTCCTTTGGAAGAGCTAACCAGAGCCTTTTATGTTAATTTTCTTGATAGAGCATTGTTTGACCCCTAAGAAGGTGGGTTGGTGTCGGGGATCTTTTCCACGTTGGTTTTACAACCCGAGCCTTCAGCAGTGTGAGGAGTTCACTTTTGGCGGCTGCAAGCCCAACAAGAATAACTATTTACGAGAAGAGGAGTGTAAACTTGCCTGTAAGAACGTTAGAGGTGAGTCTGCTTTGAAACTCAGGCCCCCTCTTTCTCATAGGATTGGGATGACCCCGTGGGAATGTACTGTAGATTCTTGACTGGCAGCTAGTTAGAGCCTGGAGAGCTGAGGACACCAGGATAATCATGGATGGAGAGTCCTAGTCTTACACTGCCAACATGTCTGACCCAGCTCCTGGAGCACTGCTCCCCTGGTCAGTGTTCCTGGGGTGCCTCTGGCTGCAGAAACACTCAACGAATCTTCGGGTCACATCTGAAACCTAAATTCAAAGGGTAGCATTGTTCTGTGTGGGAGCCAGAAGGGCTTCACTCGCAAAATGAGATTAATCTTCTGCCTTGGCACCTTCTTAGACAATTCTGAGAATGACTTAGTGCTGCCTCAGATAAATGGGCTGAGCCTCTGCCAGGCCCTTTGCAGCACACAGCTTAAGGAGGAGGTAAAAGCCTTGGAAAACAAAGACTGTTTGGGCATGGTCTAGCTAGTGGTGGGAAGGTCCCCTGTGCTCCTCCAGGCCTGCCTCACGTGGGTGCTACTCATCTGGGGATCTCTGGGTAGTAGACATCCATATTTTCCCTTCCTAACCCCTACAGGGCTTGCTTCTGGAAAATATGCACTTCTTAGGTGAGATACGAAGGCAATATAAAGCTGATCTTGAGCTGACAAAATGATGTGGTGGTATATTTATTTTATTTTTCCCCTTGTCTCTTCAGGTTCTGTTGGTGGGCGACAACAGCCAGGTAGGCCTCCTGTACCATGATGTTAATCCTGCTGTGAGCTCAGGCTTAGTGTCTCACGTCCATTCCTGTGGCTTTTCATTAGCATTCAATCAGCGTGGAAAGTGAGGCACTGGAGACTAATGTCTTTACTAAGCCTTTCACTTTCATGTCATAGGGTAATTCAGGTTGGAAATTACCTCTGGAGGTCATCTGGTCCAACCCACTACTCAAAGCAGGGCTAGCTTTGAGTCACATTGGGTTGCTCAGGACTGCAACCAGTCCAGTTTGGGGATCTCTGATGAAGGAGATTTTACACTTTCTCTGGACAACCTGTGTCAGTGTTTGATGATCCTCGTTACAATTTTTTCCCTTACATCAAATCACTTTCCTTTATAGCAACTTACGTTTGTTGCTGCTCGTCCTATTACTGTGCACCTCCAAAATGAGTCTTTCTCTGCCTTTTCCATAACCTCACGCCAGGTCTTGAGCTCCAGCCCCTTGCTGAGTCTCTGCTGGATTCACTCCAGCATGCCAATGTCTTTAGTGCACTGGGGAGCTCAGAACTGGGCACAGTATTCAGCACTTGGGACCACCTCTGGAGCAGAGGGGAATGACCGCTCTTCTCCATCGGCTCTCACAGCCCAGTGTGCAGGTTTCAGTTTGGCTTTCCTAATTTAATGCCCCATGCTTGGGCAATGTCTCCATATTCTTCCTGATGAACTCATTCTTGCTTCCAACTTCTGTGTACTTCTTTTTGGAGAGGAAACATGGCTGTTCCCAGAGAAATTTTTCATTTATAAACAAGAAATTAGGTTGGGTTTTGGTTTTTTTGGGGTTTTTTTTTGAGTCCAGGGTGGCACTGAAGAGAGACCTTAACCAATCTGCCTTGTTTCTTGTTTGCCAGCCCTATCAGCAGCTTTTAAGTCCTACATAAAGCATCTGTGTGGCAGGGAGAAAGAATGAGTTTTAATGAGCTGTCTGAACTGTTTCTGATGCAGTGTGCAATGGGAACTGTCAGTCCCCCTTCTTCAGATGCAAGGATGGCTGCTGCATTGATGCCTATCTGGAGTGCGATGAAACTCTCGACTGTGCTGACGGATCAGATGAGATGTATTGTGAACAATGTAAGTACTTCAAATTCTGGCTTAGACAACTTAGTATCTGCCCAGGGATGAGTGCAATGTAAGTTACAGTTGTTGACTCAGTGCTTTCTGGTGCCTTCTGTTCTTATCTCCTGACCCTGCCTTACCTCTTTCCACAGTATTATATTTGCTGGTTCTGCCATCTCCCATATCTCTGCTGACTGCAAGAGCTGATCTTCCTTCTGAGGTGTTTCCTGCCTCTTAAATACTCTTCAACTCTCATCTCTGCACCTGTCTGTAAGACTCCAGAGCTTGTCCTCCCCTCCCTTTCCAATATTTTTCTCACTGAATGACCTTACCTGCTCTCCTAGAGTTGGAAGATGGGAAATGAAAGCATGATTTCTCCCAGTCTGTCCAGTGTCACAGTCCCGTGAACATCCTTATGTTATGCTAATGCAAATGAGCGAGCTGCCCAGGTCTGTAATCCCTCCTTCCTCCCTCCCTCCCTCTCTCTCTCTTCTGACAGAATTCCCATAATTTCTTTCCTATATGTGGGTCTTTTGTTGCCTTTTTAGGTTGCAAGCATGTTGCTTACATCCTACACTAGTGCTCTTTCACACTTCTTAAAACCTGGAGTGATAGCAGTTTCCCCGTACTTCTCAATGGAAAAGAAAAACTGAGAGCACAGCCTTTGTTTTCCTTAGTTTTGTCTCTGTATTTGTGGAACAGAAACCAGGAATAGTTTCTCGTTATTACATTTTATTTTTTCAATGTTCCTCTCATAGCTTTGAGATATCCAAGAATCTCAAATTATCTCTCCCTTTCCCTAGCTTGTGATAGCAAAGGAATGTGCAGGAAAGCCCTGTCTGCCTGTGTCTGCATGGACGGCGTCATTTCTTTTGTATTCAACTGGTGAGAGAAGTTTTAACGTGAAATGTTTCTCTCGCAGATGCTCGTGAGTTCAATAGACTGCAGAAAATCAATGTCACACATAAGCAAGGTACGTACCATCCAGAGCACCTGGCTGACATCTACCAGCTTTTGTTTTTTTCTTCAGTTTGTTGTTCCATGGTAAAACGGCTTCTCTGTCTAATTCCAAAAACAGGGGTAGTATCTGGGTAGTCCCTGTACTAAAAATGAGCAAGGGCCTGTTCTCTGACCTTGAGGACAGCTGTTTATAGCAGGCTTTCACTCTCCTGCCTAAAATTTTTCCACCCAAGCAGGTCTCATGCATATTGTCTGTTGGGCACAGTACCTGGCCTGTACAAAACCTTGAAGCGTTTTTTTTTGAAATAGTGCAAACCAAAGCAGTGTGGGGGACACAACAGTGGCATAATATGAGTAATCATATGTGTGTGCTCGATCCCATACCTTTGCTTTGGTTGTACTAGTGTAGACAGTGGCATTACCACTGGGCTAAAAGAGTATATCCCAAGTCAGCTTAAATGCAGTTTCCTTGTAGAGAAGACCTGAGCCGAACTGTGGTTTTTGTGTGTCCAGGCTCTTCATGTGTCCTTCTGCCTCCCAAGGACAGGTTGTTTCTGCAGGGGATTGAATCCAAGGTCTTGCATGACTGCACGCTCTGATGTGCCTTTTTCCGCCTTGCTAGTCGGGTTTATGAGCAGGTGGAAGCTCACCTCAGCAATGCCAATTTGAGCAGTTGGCAACTGGGCAGTGGGGACCCGAGAGCCACTGGTCTGGCCGTGGATCCCCTCTGTCATGGTGCTTGTGCTCTTCTCTTGTGAGCAGAAAATGTTGCTGCTTGGGCTAGAGCACCTCTCCCTTGCTTTGCCAGGTCACTGTGTGGACTTGCCTGATACTGGACAGTGCACTGAGAGCATCCCCCGCTGGTACTACAACCCGTTCTCTGAGAAATGTGACCCCTTCACCTACGGGGGCTGTGGTGGCAACAACAACAACTTTGAAGAAGAGGAAGAGTGCATGAAATCATGTTCAGGCATCACAAGTAAGCAGACATAGTGAGGGCTGGAGTTTTACTGATCATGCTATGGAAATCACTCCAGATTAAATTCTGTGGTCCCAAAGAGGCAGTGATTTGGGAGCCTTCAGTCAAAGCAGCAGCTCTGCTCTCAAACCCTGGCCATGACTCACAGTGTTCTTCAAGCCGACGGCTTACGGGGTACAGCGTGTATCTGTAGCATCTTTCTTCAATGCAGCCCGTCATTTCTCAGAGCTGGAGAACATTTGGGGTGCTGATGTTGAAAAAGGGACAGAGGAGGATGACAAAACTAACCAGACATATGGTATGGCCTCTCTAAAAAGAATCTAACTTTCTAGCTTGGCTCCAGTTCTCCCCAAGTGGGAGAGGAAAAATTAAGAAAATCCTCAATGGCACATATCAGGAGAAGTTTTAAACAAACGGGAGGGAAAGGTTTACACTGTAGAGCTCTGTATGTGTTGCTGTCGAGGCCAACAGCTGAAACAGGAGGAATTCTTCCAGACAGTATCTGTTAGGAGGCAAACTGCTGCTGCTTTTCTGAAGTGCCACCCTCAGCTACACCGTGCCTTCCAGCCTGCCCTGAGACCTCAGAACCATGGCTGCCAAGAGGGATGCTGTATGCATTCAGTCACTTCAGAGCACTGGAAATATGTTCCTCAGAAACCTTTCTTATTCCTTGTTCCCATCCTTCTTTGTAAAACTTTGTTCTCCCTCTCTGCTCCCAATTCAGAAGCAGATGTCATTGGCCGGAGATGGGAATCATTTGAGTCCCAAAGTGCTATCTTAAGTGAGTAAACAGTTTTTCCTACAGTTCTTGCTTGTTGCTTTTATCCTGTCCTGAAAAATATTTTGTCTTTCCTTACAAATCATAGCCTTCTCTCCCACCCCGCTTTTGAAGCTGAGGGAGCAATGTAGGATTTGTGGGATACTAGCAGTGGCAAGAGATGCTTCTCTGCATCTGTGGTCCAGTTTCTCCTTTGTGACTCAGTAGCTCATATCAGAGACTCCTGATTTTCCTTCCATCATCTTCCATGAACATTCCACTGTTCAACATCAAAAAATTGCAAGTAAAAGTCTTCCTAAGGGCCAAGTTCATATAAGAACCACTAACTTCTGCAAAAAAGAAAGCACAGATGGGTATGTCAATAAAGGTGGGTGCTAGACTGTGGAGAAATCTGATGACCCTATACACCCTCTCTACAACTGTAAAGAACACCAAAGCTGTTGAATTACAAGTTCTTAAAAGAATATCACCTTAAGGTTGGTGTCCTTTCACCAAAGAGCTGTAAGGCCTCTCTCTTCAGTAGAGAACTCCCGAAATCATACACTTCTGTTCTTCAACCCTAGAGATCGATTTAATCTTCAGATTCACACCAGTTCTCAAATGCACAGATGATAAAGGACTTTGGTTGGCTGTAAAAGACCAGTGCTCACAGCACTTCTACAAGCTTTATCCCCACAAACTCAGCCTGTCCACCATAGCTCACTCTGACAGCATTATCCCAACCAGGAGGTGCTTTCTGTGACCACCCCTTGGTGGCCTCTCCATTAACATATGAAGCAAGTCCAGCGTTGCAGACAGGCTGGATATTCATAGGGGTGTCAAATGGCCAAGCTTGCCGAAGCCACCGATTAGCCTTTAGAGGGCGTGGTGCATCTGGGAAATGATGGGAACCATCATTTGAGGGAGACAGGCTGGCTGTACCCTGGCCATACCCTTATGCCATGCAATTGCCTTCTTTCTTCCTTGTTCAGTTGTGCAGTGACCACTCTGCTGTCAGGCCTGCTAATGCCCACCCCTTCTCTTTGCCAGCACAACTTCTGCAGCGCCTTTTGTGCTTGCTTCTTCCTGACTGCTCGTGCTGCATCAGAGCTCATGCACCAGCCCTTCTAATGTGTTCATGTATCCTCCACAGGTTCCTTTGAGATAGTGATTGCCGTGCTCCTCGGGATCTGCATCATGGTGGTCCTGGCAATCATCGGCTACTTCTTCCTGAAGAACAGGAAGAAGAACAGCCGCCACCGTCAGCCGACCACTGCTACCAACTCAACCCTCTCCACTACGGAGGACACTGAGCACCTGTTCTACAGCAGTGTCACCAAACCAGTCTGACCCACAGCCTCTCTCTCTCCAGCCCAGCACTGGGGCACTCCCCAAAATTTCTGGAGTTCTGTTTTTAGACATAGGCCTGTGCCTGAAGGACTCTTTCTCTTTGAAGAAATTTGTAGCATCAGGCCAAGATTTAGCCATGATTTGGCACTACTACTGTTTGTGATTGTCTTGGCTAAATGGCTGCTCTGGAAAGTGAGGATCTGGGAGCGTTTTGATGCCCTCTGATGTCTATCCCTTCCTAACCTCAAACAATCCAGTGAAACTCTGAATTACATCTTTCTTCCTGCTCAAACCCGGAGCACAACTCCGCTCAAGTTACTGAAGGACCCTGGGACTGGATCTGTGTAGTATTCACATTGATGAAAGGTGCAAGCTCACCAGAGCCAGCAATTTTTTGTTTGCAGTGCCACTTTCTTCCACCCAACCTCATATTTTCCTCCTTGTCCCCCAGTCCTCTGTAAGGCGGCCCTGCCTCCCAGCAGTCCTCATGGTCTTAGTGAGACTCTTGAGGGCTGTGAGATTCACATAACCATCCAGACCTGTTCCAAGGGCTCTGTGACATTCTCCAGTGGTTGCTGTTTTTGAGATGGAAGGAAACAGAAATACCTGCTTTAATCACTAGGCTTTGCTTTTTAACAGAAAAGCACACCTAGATTTTTCCTGCCTGGCTGCCATGTTACAGCCTCCGATGTACACTACATGTCCACTATTTTCTCTCTGTGAGTTGCCCTGATTGCTTTTCCAGTGTTCAGTCTGAACCCAAACATATTGAGAAAATATCTATTTATTCTCACATAAAAGGAAAGGAAATGCCCCTACTTTTCCTGCTGATGGTGAGGGGAGGGTGGAAGGACCCAGCTACCTTGCAGTTGGACCTTTGCTGCAGCTTTGATGTTACTGCGCTCTCCTCCGAGCACGCAGCCTGACCTGAGTCCCTGGCGTCTCCCAGAGCGCAGGAGTGGGCTGGATACCACCAGCTAATGTCCCTGGGCTTCCTCACGCCTGCTGGCCTCTCCCTCCTGGTGCAAGATGAGCCCAGCTCCGGGAGGTCCAGAGCTCATCCCTGGCCCCATGGCCATCCCCACTTCGGCAAGGTCCTGAGTGTTCCCCCGTAGGCTGTTTGCAGTGAGGTGCTTCCCAGATCTGTACCGCTGCATCTCTGTTGTTCAGGCTTGTAGCTCTGGGAGCTGAGGACTTTTGTAGGGGGCAGAAGCTGCTATTTCCAAAGTGCCTGGTACGCTTTGTTGGCTGTGGGGTTGGCACTGATCCCCAAATTTCCAGTGCCTGCTGCTCTTGGAAAACTCCTGCTGTGAAGAGAGAGGAAATCGGTACGTGTGTGCTTGTGTGTGTGTGTGGGGGGCCGCGTGTGTGTAAGAAGCATCAATGTACATCTGATGTACAGACTTCAGTTCAAATGCTTGGACCCTTGCAGGGTCGAGGGCAGAGTGGCTCTGGAAGGCTCTGGTGAAGCCATGCCCGGCTCTGGGCATGGCTCAGGTCCTCTCAGGTGCAGCTCCAGGAGAGCTGCCTCGTTGGGCCGTTGCCTGGGCTGGAAGGGCACATAGCTGCCCACAGCCTGCTGGCAATCTGACTGCACACTTCTCCCCGTCACGGGCATCTGCCTCGGTGTCCCTGGGGCTGGTCAGATTCCTCCATGGCTTTTCATGATCTCTCGTATCATTTCTTCCATCTCTTTGTTTTCCCCACAGCCTATCATGGCCTATGCAATAAACTTAACATCTTGATTTGTGTGTGTGTGTGTGCGCTCACTCTGATAATAAACAGGAATTGTTTGTCTTATCTGGCTTGGGAGTGGTGTCTGAGAAGCAATGACCCGCAGAGGGGGCAGGTACCGTTCCCATGCCTGCTATCTCACACCCTTTCATCTGCCCAGACTGCTGTAGCTCAGGGGAGAGCGCTCGGGTGTTGCTGCAGCAGCAGCGGTGCCATGGCTTGGGGAGGGCTGGGAGGGGGGGATGCAACATCTGTGGATACCTGGAGGAGCAACTACTGGCTGAGGTGTGCTGGGAGTGAGATCATTACCCACTAAGTCACCTGGAGAGCAAGGCAGGGTGTAACCAGAAACTGGGTTCCAGCTGGTCAGACTGGTTTGGGGTTTGGGTCTGAAACCAAAAGCAGACACTTCTTAAAATGGGAGTTGCAGCTGTGTCTCCAGGCTGGTGATCGCTCATGCACTGCAATGTAAAGTTAGCTGAATGTAAATTTGGCTAATGGGCAATGGATATGTATGGAAACCAGGCGAACCTGCCCCTGCGTCACTGACCTGGCAGCACTGAGCCTCCAAACGCTGCTCTACAGCGGGAAGGCTTTCTCCCCCACGCTCTGCTCTGGGCTGTGGGGTTTGCTGTCACTACCACCTTTCCCTTCCCTCACTCTACCCCTGCTCTCCTGTCCTGATGTTTCCATACTTATGCCTATGTTATCTCCCATGTCCCCCAAAGAGCTGTCCCAGGAGCAGTCCTCAGCTGAGCTGTGCTCCGCTCGGCTGATGGGGTCACCAGTCCCGGCACGGTGTGGGTAACCCCTGGCATGAAAGTGCAGTTTGAAACCACAGCTGCTTCTCTTGATAGTCTTCAAAGAGACAAGGTGACCTGTATTACAGTATTTTCCACTTAAAGCACATCTCTGTGTCTCCTGGTTAAACATGGCCCTGGGGGAGTCTGCAGTCCAGCCAGAGCCCTCCCCTTTGCTTTGCAGCTCACCAAGCGCTTTCTCCTTCAGCCCCAAAAGCCAGAGGGGAGTGAGGGGGGGTGCAGGGGCAGGTGAAGGGGCCAGACCCTGCTCCCGCTTGGCACCTGGCAGGCACCCTCCGCTGCAAGGGAGCTGCTGCTCCCTTGGGGGACGGGGGCTGTGAGGAGCACCA
Source organism: Aramus guarauna (assembly GCA_013400195.1). Lineage (NCBI taxonomy): Eukaryota > Metazoa > Chordata > Aves > Gruiformes > Aramidae > Aramus > Aramus guarauna. Next base: position 578,362 of record VXBL01003724.1, read on the forward strand.
CCATTTTGGGACAACGCAACCCAGGGAGGCTCCGACACGCAGCTGGCACTGGAGCCGGAGCCAGGCAGCGCTGGCCGTGCCACATGCCCACACCTGTAACCGTGCACGCCGGCTGTCTGCATTCCCCATGTTTTACCGTGTGGGGTCACTCGGGCTGCGCCAGCAGCTCCTGCCTGGGGTGGCTGGGGAAAGGCCCTGCACCCCCGCACACCCTGGGCCTCCCACCCGCCTTCAGCCTCAGCACCCCCTCCACTGCCCCCCGCCAGGAACAAGGGTTTCTGCTCTTAGGAAAATCCAGGCTTTTTAAAACGGGTTTGTTTTTCAGACAGGAACAGGAATCCAGATTTTGCAATTTTCTGCAAAATGAAAATCCCTCTCCTCAAAAACCAGAATTGAAGCCTGCCTCACTGTCAGCTGATTAACAAACATAGTTTTCAGAGAAAACTGAGCTGCCTTGTTGTTTCACTGGCTGTACCTGACGGTGAGCACACTATTCCCCCCAGCTACACCCAAAACTAAGCAGTTATGTGAAGTGTGGGTCATTTTTGGGCTCTGAGCCTCCTGGCACAGAGCTCGGCAGCGCTGCCCGTCCGGAGCCCCTCTCCCCAGCACAGCCACTCTGTGGTGCAGGAGGCTCCTGGGGGTCTGGAGCTGGCCCCCCGTCCTTGCAGTGGGTGCAGGCAAAGTCTTCCCCACCGAGGTCAGTGTTTTTGAGGGGGTTGTTTGTATGGTTCACAGAGCCAGGCTCCTGCCAAGCCCGGGGAGCTGCTGCCCGCTGTGCTGCTCCCCAAGGGACATCTGCTGCTTCTTCACAAGTGCCCGGTCTGGTTTGGTGGTGGCCTCCACCTCTGCAGAAGGAAGACCGTTCAGCGTCTCATCCCTTCCTGACCAGCAAAGACTTTGACCCACCTTGCTCCAACCGTCAGGAAGGAGGGCTTGCCCAAGCTGTTAGCTGAGTTAATCCCAGTGGGCTGGAGGAGATCTCGCAGGCTTTGCGTGGCTGTGGGGCTGGAGGCAGAAGCATAAAATATCGGGCGTCTCCACCTTCCCTGTGGCACAATGGCTCTGCAAATAAACACAGCAGCTGCCCAGGCATGACAAGGGATGGCTCCACAGTGGCAGGCCTGAATGTTGCCCTTTGCACAAAAGCCGCCATGATGTGATACTTTCTGATAAGTTACTTCAGCTCTCCAGCCTGATTTATTGCTTAAGGAAGACATTATTTTGGCTTTGAGGTCAAACAGTTCATTCAGGTTAGAAAGAGGGCTCTAAAACTGGGAGAGAAGGAGGAATGGGGTTGTCTGCAAGCTCTGCATAATGTACATAGAAATCATGAATGTAATTTTTCAACAGAACTGCATGTTACTACAATAGTTTATAGTCATGGAGAAATACAGTCAGCTACAGAAATTATAGCAGCTCCAATCTCTTCTGCAGCATGAAAAAGGGCACGGAGAACCTTTCTGCAAGGAAGCCTGGCTGACCAGTGTCATGGGGAGATGAGTGTTTCCTGGGCAAGGTGCCACCTGAGGCGTGACAGAGTTTCTGTGGCCCTTAGTCAATGGTTGCCTCTCTGAGATGTCCTCATCTCCAGCTGTGTCAGGAATTTTGAAACTCACCATCAGTTCCTGTAACAGCTCTAGGAGATTTTGTGGAGGCCAGATCCAACATTTAATTACCATTTTCGCTCAGTTGCCCAGAGCCAACCTACATGAGAGGATATACAAAATGATAGCGAGCAGCTGACGGTAGCTGCAGAGGCCAGGAGCCCTGCTGGAGCCAGCCAGGCGCTCCAGCGAGAAGAGGGGAAATTCTCAACAGGTCTTGGTGCAGACAAAGTGTCTGTGTCTTTGTTCTCTGCCATGACACACCTGGCCCACATGCCGGCTGCTTCAGCATTGTTAAAAAAATATTTGTGACCGGTTGAAGTGAAGCATTGGCCCAGGAATTTGAGCTGCCGGGACTCCCCCAGCCAGAAACTCTTCTTTAAATTAAACGATAGTGTCTTTCTCACGTAGGCATCGTGAGAGCCCTTCCCTCCCCCAGCTGCCTGACTCCTGCCTGCACCTCCACCACCGGCTGCGGGCCGCACTGCTGCATTTTTTTATTCATTATGGGGTTATTGTTCAGGCAGAGCAGATGCCAGGGTGGTTTGCCAGCCCCTTGATGTGTCCTCAAGAGATGGCAGCGGTATCTCTACATCCCACCCGCTGTTGCCTCGGACACTGCACTGTCAGACCAGCAGGGACTTTGTGCACTGCTGGAGTTGGGTGCCAAGATGTGAGATGCCCTAGGCCCCTCCGAGCCCCATAAGATGTGAGATCCTGTTCCCTTCCTCCCCACCTGCGGTCACGTTGTGATCCATGTTACCGTATCTGAACTCCCTCTGGTCTCTTAATCCACCTGCAAGGCAGGGAAGAGCTGGTACACCCTTCAGAAGAACAGAGAATTGACCTCAGGTCTCCCAAGCATCTTGTGGGTCCTCTGTGCCTTGGGTCTGCTTCCCCTTGGTTTTGTATGGGTTATACAGAGCCAGCCCCAGCTCCTGGGGTCACCAGTCCAGAAGCAAAAACTTGCAAGTGAGACTTTAAAAAAAATGTATGGAGGTACTTCTCCCTCTTGTTTTTATCTATTTAGATCAGTTCCCCAGACTATTTTTGCTGACTTCTACTCATCCTCCCAACACACATGATGTTTTGACAGAAGTAAGAGAATTTTTTGGTGTGTAATCAGAGGATTTCAGACAGTAGAGCCTTCCTTCATTAAAACCTAAGCAAGCCAAAACAGTCCTTTTGTAGAGTGTCATCAAATTTGGAAGCTGGTAGCCGTGCCTTCCAAGCCTTTGCCACGCAGCCCTTTTCTCTGCCTTGGAGGCAGCTGTAAATCCAGAGTAGAGGATGAAGGGGCATTTGTGACGCACTCAGGGAGGTTTAATGACAGAGGCAGATGCTCTGGGGAGCTGTGGGGTTGTTGCATGGACCGTGTGGCTCCGCAGCTGAGCAGACAGGAGCTGCTGCCCAGGATGCAACTCTTTTATTCTAATGTCCTTGCTAGAGGTTTTTGGTGCACGAAGTTTCTGTTAAACCAGTTTGAGCTGGTTCTCTCTCATATTTAGAAACTATCCCTGCTTATGCTGTTAGAATTACACCCTGTCAACAAATCTTCCTTTCCCTCTCATCCTAGTATTTTGGGAGAGGGGGACAGCTTTTCCCCTTTACCCCAAAGCCTGGGCTAATCTGTTTTAAATGGAAAACAAATTTTCCCAGGAATTGCCTCCTGCCTGCCATGTCTTCTGCTAACTGATTCTTCCACCACCCCTCCACTGCTCAGCCATGCAATTTCCATCCTCCTTCTGCTTATCTCCCCACTGCTAAGGGACCGATCAATCAGAGACAGGATCTGCTCAGAGCACAACCCTGTAGATAAAGGGGAGAGCTGGCACAATGTATGTGCCCAATGTGATTCTTCCCATCACTTTGTATATGCACATTCTCAGCCAGCAAGGCTTTATCTTCTTCCTTTCCTGTTGCATTCCCATGACATTACTGTCTTAAGCATACAAGGCTGCAAATCCCATGCAAATACATGGCCATCAAGAAAATGAGTAAGCATCTGAAGGATTCTGCCTGGAAATAGTCAACGAAGGCAGATACTGCTATTTGAATACTAAAAGCCTTGTGTACTGGGGAACTTCTGCTGTTGGCCAACTCTGGGGCAATGGGTGAGGTCCTGAAGGAAGCCCAGGTACCAAGAAAATACTTGTTTGTTTTCATCAGTATTTTTCCACCACTAGGGCTGTTCTCCCTTTGCAAGGCCCTGGGTGCAAGGAACTGATCTAAGATCTCATGTGCTGTACCTCACAGCTGGTGTTTCACAATCCACTGCAGCTTCTCCTAGACTGCCAAACCCGTCCGTCTCCACGCACCAGAGGTGAGCTGGGCTCCTTCATGTGAGTGCTGGTCATCGTATCGCCAGTCTGCTTGGTGGGACAGGCTGGAAGGGACGTTCCGATTTGCTGCTTGGGTGAGCTTTCAGCTGGGCTGTTCCTCAGTGTTGGTGGGAGCCTCCAGCCAAGGGTACAAGATAGGGCAGGACCCCTGTGTGAGCAGCAGCTTGCAGAGCCGATGGTGAAAAGTGAGCCCAAGGGAGCAGCTCAGCATTACAACTCAGTCTGTCCTACAGCAAGCCCCTGCTGAAGGGCTAGACCCACCCTCTGGCTGCTTTCATTACATTAGCACTGCCCCCCCAAACCAAAAAGCTATTCGCTTTTCAGGAATTTGTTTTCTGCTAGTGCAGCTCCTTGAACCAGGTCCCCAGGGTATCAGCTGAACACCAGCTCTGGCAGGAGAAAACCTACAGGAGCGTCCCTTGGAGAGCATCTCTGAGGGAAGCTAACCCAGAAATGTCAAACCATACCCATCGGCCCCGACATCTCCCCTGACCCCCTATACCTCAGCTCTACAACACTGGACTGAAGGTCTAGAAAACTTCATCCAGCTTGTGCTTGTTGTCCTGCAAGTCACATCCCTGCTCGGTGTATCTCTTCATCGGCAGATCAGGAATAACATTGCCATCTCACCTCTCAGCCCTTCCTGTGGTTCAGAGAGCTTTTCCCTGCACTGTTTGCAGTGGGGCTGGTGTCTGGGGCAGGCGGCTCACCGGCCGTCCTGCCTTGGCCCACGGCACAGGGGCTGAGGGGGCCAGGAGCACTGTCCCAAACTGCCCTCATCCCCCCTTTCATATGGACCCGCAACCTCATGAAAGGCTCCTCCTTCCCCATGCCTCCAGGCTTTCTGTAAATTGCCTCATCCAGCTGCTGAGAAAAGGGGGCTTTCCCAGCTTTCATTTATTCTCCACTGGTTCAGGTTTATGTTAATTGTGTGTGATTAGCTGGCTGTGGGCTGGAAACTCTCCTGACAGCCCGTTCCAGGGAGGCTGTGAGGAAAGAGCCGGGAAACAGAGGTGGTGAAACCTCCATGTAAAACTGCGGCCGCTTCTCCCTTGAGTCTGGATTTTGGCAGCAGGAGGAGCAGGCTGCAACAGCCCGGGAGTGCAGGCTCAAGAAGAACTGGCATTTGGGGCAAAAATGGCCACTTTGTTTGCACAAGTCGCCTGAGACAGCGGGCTGAGGATTGCCTGACAGGGTTGTGCGTGTGACCATTGGTAGGTCGGGAGAAAAGCCGCTCCCAGAGCCAGGAAGAGACATCCTGGGCCCTGGCTCACAGGGTCTGCATCCCTGGAACCGCGTGCGCTGACATTTTGTCCATGCAGTTATTGCACTGTATGTAAAGTGGGTGCAAAAGGCCACTAAGTCACCATTTGCCTCTGGGTGAAAAAAAAAAAAAATGGTAGCACTTTTTCTTTTTTTTTGGTAGCTCTGAAGAGCTCTGCAGGTTTCTAGGCTGGAGGGAACCAAGCCCTGTGCCCCTGCTCCACTCCCTGCGCTCCAGTGAAGTTCCTTCAGAAGGTTTTTTGTAGCTGGGGTGCTCTCAAGTCTCAGATGACCTGCAGATTGGGTACTCGAGCCTCCCTCTGCTTGCTCTCTTCAGCAGAAACAAAGCAGAAATGCACAGTCATTGTCTCCAGACCTTGAGAATTACCTGGGGAAATGAGGATGGCAGGGAGCACAGGATACTTGTCCTTCCCTGGGAGATAACTGTCCTACCTGACTCCGTCCAACTAATGTCCTTTCTACTCCATAGCTCCTAATGGCTTTTCTTGCTGGGACGGCCTAATTGATACATAACTAATGAAATCCAGAGCAGTTAATCTCAGCTTGTAATTGGCTTTGGCATCTTTGACTTCTGTTTCAAAATGGAGAAGGGCTCATGTGCCCAGGTGTTTGCTATTTTAGTTGAGTGCTGCCTCTTCTCACCAAGCAGACCTTGGTCAGATCCTTATACTCTGTAGGGTAAGAGAAAGGCAGATGTTCTGGATGGAGGGGTCGTTCCTCTTCTGTAAAGAGGGGAATGGATGCTAAGCTGTGACGAACTTGTGAATATACCTGATCCTTCCACCACAGCCTCCTCTGCTGCCCTTTTCAGCAACCAGATGCAGCCCGAGGTCAGCTGCAAAGCACACCGATCTCTCCTCTGTTACTGTCCCACAACCAGTTGCTTTCCAAGCCCTGCCACAGAGACGTCACGCGTGAACAAACGTTTCTTGTCCAGAGTCACTTCTGCTGCCTGCGCAGGTGCCTTTGGCAAGGGCTGCCTCCTGACTGACGCGCTCATCGCAATGTCTCTCGGCCACCTCCCCTCCGCAGCAACACCACCAGAAAACAAACCCCGCTCACTCGGTGCTGCTCTGCGCCTCGGTTCCCACTGCAGTCACTGGGCCAACTGGGCTGTGGTCAGGCAGCAGGCAGGTAGAACCGGTACCCGAGGCATGACTGGGCTTGTTCAAAGTCTTACTTCCTATTGCTCTTGTTTGCCCCCCTCCCCTTCACTTTCCCATAAACTCTACCTTTGTTTGACTCTCAGCACTCCCTTCTGTCTTTTTGTTTTGTTTTGGTTTGGTTTTTTTCCCCAGAGACTTCTGATATGCATTGCAAGATGTCTGGAACTGCCAGACCGTGTGGCCCAATCCAAATATCACAGCATCAGGCAGGAGATAGCATCTTTCTCCAGTCACAGGAACACTGTATCTCTCTGTATGTTCCTGGGACCCTGTAAACTTTTTGCACCAGATGTAATGGTGTCAGGAAAGGAAGTGGTAATAATTTTTTCCAGTTTGAACTACTGAGGAGATTTTTGGCACTGTGCAAAGCACTCCAGTAGCAGTCTGGGTGGGACACTTGCAAACCTTGCAGAAAGCACCATGGGAACCTTAATGACTGAAAATGTGCCTTGGCTGCAAAAACCAGTTCCTCTGATTCCAAGAAAGGCAAATTCAGTTGAGCGTCCTACAGAGAAATTCAAGATAAGGAATTGTTCACCCCAGTGTATCTACATGAGACCCACACTCCAGCTCCTAGGCCTGGGAGATCTCCAGCAGCTGTGTGGAGGTAAAAATGACCTGTCTTCTCACCCACCTTAATGGTGCTTTTCAGCAAAGCTGAAACAAACTGTCCTCTCCAGGGTGCCTTTCATCTCCTTGGAGCAGAGGACAAAACAACTCCTCCTTGATAACGTTCAGAGCTTGACTAACCACCTCCTGGTGACCAGACCGCTACCTCCATGACATGGGTTTGGGGCTGTCTGCTGAGGTGCTGTGCTCCCATCCCTGGTGTCTTGGGTCGATTTTTGTGAGCCCTGTGCGTGGCTGATGGGGGCAGAGTCCTTCTCCCAGCCCAGGCAGCAAGGAAATCAGCTCTCTGCCCAGTTGTCCCAGCAAAAAAGTGACAGTCGGGAGGCCAGGCTCCTGAGTAAGGACTCTGTTACGAGGGAAGAGCCGATGCACACATACTTCTTAAAACTGGCCACTGAAAGCAATGAGACAAACCGTGCTTAGTTCCTAACCAAGTCTATGCTTGTCTGTGCTGCAATTAGAGTGGAGTAATACATGTTGAACATAGTATGGTCCAAATTTCTCAGAGTGTTGTGGAGCTGGGCAAAGCTCGGGAGCCATCCCCAGCATGATTGTAATTGGAAGGTACGGCAGTCCTTTGAAACTGCTTTTGAAGGCAGGGCTGGAAACGGCCTCCTGACTCATGTCCACTTACTTACCTCCCATTTTAGACAACTTTGTCATCTAGTAGTTTTCATAAACAAGAGGTGTTCAGTCTTCAAGGGGAGGGGTTTGTCCTCACACTGTTCCAGCTAAAACCTCTCCAGAACCTCCAGGCTCTGTGACCAAGAAACTGTCTTCTACTTTCCAACCTGTCTTGACTTTTGTCCAGTTTGTACCCATTTATTTTGTGTCAAAAATTGTTCTTTTGCTTAAAAAGTTCCTTTTCTACCCTTAGCATGAGCAAGCTGAGAATCTAGTGCAGAGGCTAGCCACTGGCTATGTCTCAAACTGCAATAATTCATGTATCTGCTGGTTACAGCATTGGATCTTCTAGCTTTGTAGGATTAACAAAATAAGAGAGTTTTCAGAAATCCTTAGGGTGTCTAATGAGGCTGAGATTTGCTGATTCACCCTAGGACAAATCAGAGGGACTGCCCTGCTGCCTAAGCATCCCTGTTCCTCCCAGGTAAGGGCAGATGTCAAAGAGGATCCTGCTGTGGCCAGTGACTGTTTCTAAGTCACTTGTTTGCCAGCAGTACTCATCCAAAGTTCAGACAGGGTGAAAACACAAAAAACCTTTGTGTTTTCATGACCAAATATATTTTAGCATATCAAGATCTATGTGTTACTTTAATAGCCTCTGTGTTTTCCACCTCCTGAAAATGGCAGGAAGCACTGCTGCACCTTTGCAATGCCTCTCCAGTCCCCAGGCTTTAAAGCCTTATATGTTGTCTTCAATGAATTGAGTCAGCTGTTTAAATCAGGGATGGGGACTCCGCTGATGCTGTCTGCTTCACAGATACAAAAGAAAGACATCATCCCAGCTCTGAGGAGTTTAGTAGCTGATGCAAGCATGACCCCATGCCATCTGAACCTCCTGGAAGTCAGTCAGATTGATGCTCCACTGATAAACGTATCAGCAGCTGAGGAGCTGCGCACAGTGCGGCTCCCATAATTACTAACTCCAGTTCAAAGGCTTTTATGCAAAGGAACAATGGGCACCAAAACAGTGTTGCAGCCTGCTATGCACCACAGTGTTTTGCTGCGATGGAAAGGCTTGCCCTGTCAGACAAGCCTGCTTTTCATGTCCCTGTCCTGTTCAAAACACAGAGGTAATTCCTACCGGTAAGGAGGTTATTGTCCTTTTAAGAACAGGAGCCGAGGATGAACACACTGGCTAAGGTGATGAAAAGAGGTTTTAGCAAAAAGGGAAGTGCCAGTCAAAAAAAGAGCTCTTTTCCTTATTGGAAATCTGTCCCTATTATCAGAAGATTTCCCTGTCACTGGCAGTGCCCGAGATGGAAGTGACAGCTCATTTGTTTTGCACTTGCTGACAACAGTTGAGCACATCTGTGTGTGTCATGAAGGAACATGCAGAAGACATTGACATTTTTCCCTCATATCCATTGTCCCTCTCTGCTCACCGAGTTGAGGTTTGTGGCCTTTGAAAATAAGTCTGTGTTCAGCATGATGTGGAAAACGTTGTGGGACCTGAGCTGCCGCCCAGCCAGCCCCTGCCATTTCAGGGTGCTCACCAACCCGCTCTCACCAACTTCAGAACCAGCTTCTTCTTGTGCGACTTTGCAATCAGCGATGCATATTATGACCGGGCAGCTTCCTTACAGCTAGAGCGGTATTTATTTCACAGAGATATGCTTTGTGTAAAGCAATGGTACCCTGCTCAGTCAGCACTGAAGAGGCAGGCCCTTTTCCAGCTCCCCGGGTTTTCAAGGGCTCCAGCCCTTCTGCACAAAACTAGATTATTCCTTAGTGATTTTCCTCTGGTTACTGAGACTTGGTTTATTTGCAGTCAGTTGCTTTCCTTCCTGCTCATTTTTCCTTCTCAACCCCTGAACACCAATCCAGTGTATTTGCACAGCGGCACCCCAAAGCCAGATCTACAGACAGTGCATCCAAACTATTGCAGAACAGAAGAAATCTCTCCTATCTGGTGGGCTGCTTGGAGGGGAAAGGAAGAAACAGAAGGGGAGTTATCCTCACAGAGTTATCCCAGCAGTCCCCCATCACTTGTACTTCTCCAACCTCATTTCATAGCATGGCAGGAGCAATGTGAAATGGTCTGACAGGTTGTGCTGGAAGTTTGTGCCCTTTTAAACCACCAGATTTCTTTTGCTGTCCTGCAAACACTTACTTGGAGCACTGCAGGTGTGTGCAGGTCGGTGGGCCAGGGCCACCTGAGTGTTTATTTGCAGAGTCAGGATCTCTACGAGGTTGATGGAGGCTTCTGTGGGGCGGATGCCTACAGCCAACACTCACAGAGAGTCTGTGTTGGCAGGCTGAGCCAAGACTTATTGGTAAATAATAACAACAATGTTAATGTTTACAAAGCATCTGCTTCATATTGTGCATAATATCAATAGATTTCACTTTCTTTCCAAGTACTACAGCTTGCTGAAACTCCATTTCTTCTCTGGGGCATATATTTCTACTACTTTGGAATATTTCTGGCAAATATTCCAAAGCAGATTTTTGTTATGACCCACACTGAATCTTGGGATTTCTGTAAGACAGAAAACTTTCCCTCTAGGAAACCATGAGTCCTTTCTCTCCTAAATGAAAGCAGCAGCATGGTCTGTTCGTCTCTGAGGGATCTCCCTTCCCAAAGAGCTGAGGGATCTCAAGAGGGATCTCAAAAGTGATCTCCTTCCAACCAGGGCTCTTAGGGCATCAGAGCTGCAACAGCTGAATGTGCAACGTGTTTCTTCTAAGCAGGAAGGTGGGAGTCCTGGAAATGTCCGAGTCAGGAGTGGTCAGTGTGGTTGGGTTTCTCCAGGGTTCATCCAGACCCATTGCTGAGAACAGGCCTGTGGTCCAGCAGCCCTGGCTGCATTGCAGTGGGTGGTCACCAAAACAGGACTGTTCCACCCAAAAATCCATTGCAAAAAGCTAATCTATCAAAATGTGAAAATGTTGGTTAGATAACTCCTGGCTAGCACCAGCCTGTAACCATCTTACTGGTTCCACCAAGTGAGGAGAAAAGACAGGGATGTGGAGTACATGGGACTGGGTAGTAGTTGGGACTTGCTCCTTGCCAGGAGAGTTTCCCAGGTGTGGAATGACCAAAGGCAGATGAGGTCTCCAGGCAAAGATGTCTGGAAGAACCTTGCAGGGGGAAGCGATCTTGCTGTGAGTCACCCTAGGCTCAAGTCTGATATCCCAGCCTAAAGAGGCAGAGGTAATTGCCTCTGATTAATGCTCGCAAACCTCTGTGAACTCCAGTTGAGGATATGAAAGGACTGACATGCCTCTTTGAGATGGGGGTAAGATAGAGTACAGCCAAGTGTGGGAAGAAAATTAAGCTGAGACGTAGTTTTTAATTACCAATAAAGCCATGGTCTAGGATGGAGGATTGAGAGCAGGACTCAGTCTCTTCCTACTCTTTTCTCTTTTATGCTCCTTGACCTATAGAAAGGAGTTTGGAGAAAAGCAACCAGTGCTTGCTGTAGAGTCCCATTTGTAATATTTAAATGCTTGTGCTGCCCCTTCATCTTTTCTTGCTGGGAGGCTGTAATTATTTTGACCACAAATGTGGCCAGAGATTTCTAGCAGGTGCCAATAAAACAGAGAAGGGCAGCATCAGTGCAGTCAGCACTGATATTTAGCAGAAGCAAAACTACCCCTTTGCTGGCTGACTATTTATCTGGAGGATGTGGGAGGAAGGCTGGACTCCGGAGTGTGCCATTCCCTCTCGGTGAGCACCCCAGGTGGTCAGCAGCCCCGCTCCAGTCTCAGCTCTGGAAGAGGGAGGGGGAAATGGGCCAACTTGACAGCAAGTGGCAGCAGGAGGCCTTCAAGCCCCTTGGGTGCATCTTTTTGCACCTGAGTCTGTCTGCACCTCAGTTAGGAAGTGTGATCAGAGCTTGGTGGCAGTGAATTAGCTTCATCCAGCCATGTTGGGTACCGTGACAGCCCAGCAGCACAGACTTTGGCATGGGCTTGGGCATGCCTGCCCGGGCCATTGGCTGCTGACCGAGAGAGCTGGCCTTCTTGGAAACGTGTGCTGCTCTTGCCTGGCTGATCTTCTCTACTAAACTATGCAGAGGTGTCTCAGTAGTCAGAATGCCTCTCCTCCTCTCCACCCATAGGTAAAGCTAGTTCTCAGTCTTGTTTGGGAATGGTTCCTGCTGCTGCTGAGCTCCCAGACCTCCTGCATGGTGGCCTCTCATTCACCTGGGCTGTGGCTGTGCTCAGATAGTTCTGTCTGTGCTACAGGTACCAGGTAAAAGCAGCGGAGCCAGACATGAATGTCCCACATTCTGCATTTTGGGTCCATCTCTGTATTTTATTCTGGGGACTTGGTAGTACTAGCTATATCAACACACCATATCTCATTCTTCCTCCTCTCCCGCCACATCTCTGAGGTGGCATATGTACCATTTAAGTAGCAATATGTATAGGGATTTCTTTTAGTCATCTCCTAATTTTCCAGACCATGGGGTTTCATGTTTCCTTCAACAGTTCTGAAGGCTGGAGTCATTTGCTCTAAATGAATACTGAGTTTCCCCCTTAATTGCCTGAACCCCAAAGCTGGAGTTTGGTTTTCCAGATCTCTCTGGAAACTCACAGAAGATAATGGAGACTGGTGTCTGGACACATCTCAGGGCTTTTGTTCCGTTTTAAGGTCCATGAGGAGAAGCGCTGTGATGTTCCTGGCAATAACCCTCCCCCTGCTATGGCACCCTGTGAATACCAGTTAATAAAGGTGTATCACACCCCGTGGAGGGGAGGAAGCTCTCTTTTGCAAATGGAAAAGGGAAAGTCATTCACACAAAAGCACACAGGGATATGATGGTAAAGCCTGGGTTATCACTTCCAGGTTTCTGGTGACCCAAACTATATTTAGACTTACCCTCTCTCCCAGCACCTAATGCAGTGTCTTTATCATCTGAAAAGAGATGTTTGGAGATAGTGAATAAGTGCACCACATAGAAAGGTAGGACACTGCTGTTACTGGTGCTTGTAAGGCAGTCAACCAGGTGCTGCAGGTTGTCCTGTTCCTCCCAAGGAATGGTTGTATTTTATCGGTTAGGACAGAGTCCCCATATTTCAGGCTTAGCATCCCTTGACAGTTGTCTCGTACATGTAAGACTTCACTGTTAGACGCTAATAACTTTTGTTATTCTACAAATCTGTTTGGCTAACAAAAAAAAAAACCCAATCATCCTACAGAAGATATCATAACATTAGATATCCTCTCCTACCCTCCTTTCAGATTATCCGCTGCTGCCCAAATAATATTCCAGGGTGGCTGACATCTTTCATCTGCTCCATGTTATTAAAACCCCTCAGCAAGAGGAATGAATATTCATCTGCGCTATATATAGCACCATGCGTATTACTATCCACAGCTGGGAGTACAGCTTGTGTACCCACACTCGGATCTTTACGGTTTGGTTTTTGCAAGCCTTTTTAATTCTGCGGCCGCCGAGCCTCTGGCTGGCTGGTGGCGTTGGCGCTCCGCGAGGAGCCTGCCGCTCTTTTTTTTTCCTGGCGGAGGTTTCGCAGGGTTTCAAAGCCTCCCTCCAGTGCGGTTATTAAAGGCTTTTGTTTATCTTGTGAAATCTGCCCCGTGAATGCTGACACTGACTGAAGTGCTGGGAGAGTTTCCCTGACTCTTCCTCTCGCTGTCTCTCACGGGTCTATTCCCATGAAAATGATCTCAGGTGCGCCGTGCGTCATCAGTCCGCCCCGGGCACTCTCTGACTTACTGGCAGGGAAGATGAATGTGCATTTTCTGAAGCTCTGCCCATAGCCCGCTGCTCCTCCTGCCTCCCGGCCTGCCGCAGCGCCGCAGAGAGCCGTCCCAGCCGCCCCAGCGGCCCCGGCAGCGGTGGGCACCGGCCGTCCCCAGGCACACGCCGCTCCCAGGGCAGGCGGCCCAGCCGAGGCCTTGCTGCAGGATTGCGGCTAGGGCTCTGCAACACCACCCGAGACTGAGCTTCACCGCTCGGGCAGCGTTTTCCCAGCCTGTCTCCTTTCCCCTTTGGATGAGAAAGTACCTCAGTCTGCAGGGCTGGGTTGTTGGCGCTCACCACCAGCGAGATCCCAGCTAGATCCCTGGCTTCTCCCTGTGTCCCTCTTGCCGCTGAGCTACGGGACCAGGTGTTCACCTGGAGAAGCAGAGGGTTAAGCTCGGTGGCAGGGCGAGACACTCACGGGGATGGTGGAGGAAGGGCAGGCCCATGACTTGAGCACCCTGAGCCCGCCCAGAGTTTAACAGCGGTGATGGCACCACCAGCACAAGCGTGTGTGGCCGTTTGGAAATCACCGGCGCTGTCACCGTGTCACCATGCCACCAGCACAAAGGCGGCAGCGCAGCCGCCGTGGTGCTGCGGGAAGGGGGCTTTGCCATCCGTGCTTGACTGGCTCATCCGCGCTCTCCCATCCTTCCTCCTCTGCAGGACTGTGGAGGTTCCTCCACGGGAGGTCGAGGTCTCCCACCCTTGCCACCAGCAGAGCCAGGTCCCACGGGTGGGCTCCTGCTGCCAGCCAGGGCCTGGGGCAGCGGTGGGCACCGTCCCCTGGCCAGAAAGCCAGGCCTGGCTCTGAGGCTGAGCGGCCGCTGCAGCCCTGGTCTCTGTGCCACAAGCCTGGGGAAGGTTTCAGCAGCACCTGGCTCGCTTTCTGAGAAAACAAGGAAAGAGAGGTTTACCCTAAACCCTGGGAAGCCCGTGTATTTTCATTGTATTTTAATTTTAAGAGATTGTCTGCCCCGCCCAAGATTATCTCATGGGAAAGAAAAGCCTGGCTCAGTGACTCGTGGTGAAACTTGTCCCCGAGCCAAATTTCCCGCACCTGATGTTCCTCCACAGCAGCAGAAACCAGAGTATTTCAGTTCACAACACTGCCCCAGGGGCAGCGCTGGGGGTGAGGGGATGGAGGGGGAGGATGGGACCCACATCTCCTCCTGCTCTTCCAGAACAAGTCCTGCAAGTTTGGATGCCGAGTGGCTCAGTCGGGGAGCTGGAAAGGGCATGGTGTCACCCTGGGAACGGGGATCACGTGGAGCTGCAGCAGAGGGAACCTGTCTCAGGGATACGTTGAAACATACCCTGCTCTCTTGTGCAATAGGTCTTTGCAAGTACAATGCTGTATTTATACGGTGGGAACGGAGAGCCCAGGGCTGGACTCTGCAGAGGCATGAGTAAGCAGCTTCCAGGAGGCCCAGGTGCTGGCTGGGCCAGCTCTTTGATTCCCCTTCTGGGAGCAGATGCAGACTGGGAGCTGGGTCTTGACCAGCATCCTCCAGTACAGGGAGGACAGTCTCGGAGACATATTGTAAAATTTGAGTAGTGTCTTTGTTCAAATGCTTTACCTCCTGGGCCCATTACAGAGTGATTTAGCATGGCTCCAAGAGAGGCAACGATGTAAAGGAGAGCCGAGACCTTTAAGCAGACCAAGCGGGCCAAGGACAGTCTCCTGGACACAGAGGACTCTCGGTAGGGTTGGAAGAGCAGCAGTCTGATTGAAGCACAGGCTGTGAGAGGACAAACATTTCTCGTGGTGCCAGTGCCTGTTTGAGCAGTGCCTCTGCTCACTCCTGCTCCCGCAGCGTTCCCATGCTGCTCTTTGTGAGGCTGCAGAGAGGACCACAGGAGAGGACCAATCTAGCCCAAACCAGGGGCAGGAAGGCATTAGGAGCAAAGTTGAAGCCGGCTAATTAGCTGTCACTACAGTTGGGAGAAGTCAAACCAGAGCCTGTTTCCAAGCTGGCAATGGCTGCCTAATTGATAAATAGCATTAAACTTGGAACAATCTGAAGAAAAAGCTAGTTAGCACCTGAGGATCAAATTGGGGGCTGTTAAGAAGGTGATAAGGTTGTTAATGCAATCATACCCCTCTCAGGAAATGGGGGGAGGATGCTGTTCCCTGGTAATTGCATTTCAACAGGGTTGAAGCACAGCCAGGTTCCTGCTGCTGGACTTATGTCAGCTCCTTACCTGGTAAAAATTCAGCCTGTCCCTTCAAAGTAAATAGGACATAACCTACAGGGCATGAAGGTCTCCTGAAAGGACCTCTCAGACTTGCCCTTCTGGCACTGGAAGGAGGCTGTGTTGAGTCAGACGAAACTTGGTATTATTTGGGGGATTAATTCCCAGTGAGGGTTCAGTGAAAGCTCGGGAAAGCATTGCCGGCTGGGAACCTTCTTGGCACAGCTAAGCCAATTTAGGGTGTGCTACCTACAGAGAAAGGAAACAAAAAGGTCTTTTCCACCCCTGTTCCTGCCATTGCTGACACCCCAGCTCAGCTTCTTTGGAGACGGCAGCCAGCACACCAACTTCATGAGGAATTACAAGACGTGCTGCGTACCTGTACTGAAGCACTTGCAGTGTTTCTTATGCTGGTGGGAAAGCCCCGATGAGTTACTCTGCTGGATGTGCAGGAGCCTGCTGACCAGGATCCAAGTCAGAAACCTGAGCAAGAAAGAAGGTACTAGAGTGTTTCTACCCTGTAGGAACATTGGGGGATTTTTAGCATTTGATCCTGAGCTTTGTGCTGTGGAGCAAGTCACATCAACTAATCATAAGGATCCTCTCTAGTGCTAGTGGCACACTCACGTGGAATTGTGCTGGCCTAGTAATGAGCTTGGCTAGCTTCATCCAGCCTGGTGGGGTGCTTTGTGTTGGCAACAGTCTCCCAGGAATTCTTCTGTGCTCTCACCATCATCTGAAAACAGAGGTTGGTCAAGCAGCATTGCAATGCAGAAACAAGCCCAAACTGTACCAGAGCCAGGGAGTAGCACAGGTCCAGTAGTGCACCATGGAGTGGGCTAGAGCAAGGCTTTAAAGATGCATCGAGTGGCTTTGGTAGGACACTCCATTTAATGAGATAGATTCACCCCCCATCCCCAGGAGCTTAGCTTTGTTCACTGGTTTCAGGGAGTTTTAGGGTGCTTATTGTGCACATGACAGGATATGGCTCAGTGGGATGACTCACTCCCCATAAAGTTAATTCACACTTTCCTGCTATTTCCATTCACAGGTTCTTCTGTAAGCTTTAATGCTGGGAAGCTGCAAAGCTGGGAGCCGGCTCCAAATAATCTCACAGCTTTACATCCAGCAAACAGCAGACTGCAGTAGGACAGTGTGGTCTCAGACTTTGAAAACAAAACAAAAAACCCCAAACAAGTTCCCAAATCATGTTTTGTCAGCAGTAATTTCCTATTCCTTTCTAGTTTCTGAATCACCTTTGCTTGTTACCTCTGCTATGCTGTGTGTTTTTCCCAGTTTCTTTCCACCTCTCTGCTGAACTCCCCCAGCAGCCTCCCCTCCCTTCCCAGCCCTCTGCCTTTGGAGTAGCTGTGGGACCCCAGATGTGGGCAGGTAGAAGCTCTGACCTACCAGTGATGCCGATGATAAGGCTAAAAGGATGAGTCCTGTGAACTATCTTGAATAGAGCCTGCGTGTCCTGTGTGGCACAGACAAAAGTTTTCAGCGCTGGAGTAGTGTTTCGCTGCCAAGTTAAGTTAAATAAGGCTAATGACCGCCAGCCTAATGACAGAGCAGCTTGCTGTTATTAAGGCTCCAAAAGCAAGTCCTACGTGGGCTTGCCTCAGAGAGTGATGGGAGGGCCTCCTGACTGGTCCAAGGATGGTGTGGCTTCTGGGGAAGAGGCACTGAAAGCCTTGGAAGTTTGCTATTCCATCCCCTTCCTTGCTACTCCACCCTGAGTGGCTGCTGAAGGAGAGGAAAATTAACTGAGGCAACAGAAGGCTCTTGGAAGGTTTCAGCTATGAAGGGATTTTTACCATTGCTAGTGGGGGTTAGGACGTGGAGGGAGAAATGGGGCAATTTACCTCTTATGCTATTGTCAGTTTGATGGAGTAACTCCTCTTCCATCTTTAAGCCCAGCTTACTGTGCACTGACAAAATTACAAAAGACAAACTGCAGACATTAAAAAAATTTATTTGAACAAATATTAGACACAATCACAGAAGAAGAAAGCAGCTCTCAGTACAGTTTCTTTTCCAGAAAGAAATAATCCCTGTTTCATACCAAGCTACTGCAGGACAACCCTTGCTCTCCCCAGCAGGAGGGGAGGCTGGTGCTCTTTCCACCCGTGGATTTGCCCCATAGGGGTATGGCATGCTCCTTCGCAGGTCACGCCATGGCCCTTGGTCTCACAGGCTAAAGAAATGCATGAAGACCCAACAGACAAACTGAACTAGTGATACAGCAAAGGTGCCTGTACAGGTAGGAAATACACACAGAGATGCATTGCTGAGTGAGAGCTTTGTTCAAGAAGTGGTGTCCTGCCTAGAGGCGTGTAGACACATCACTTCTAGCTACCACCTGCTTTTGTACTCTCCATCTCTTAGGACTCCTCACTGGACCTGGATGGCATTTCAGCTGGGGAGTCCTTTCAATGTTCAGCTCACTTGGACACGCCATTCTTTTCAGGTCTCTAAGCCTTACCCCACAAGCAGCTCAAGGCTGGGGGCCACTTCCCTTGGCAAGACCTGCCCACCTCTTTCATCCTATGATACCACCCAGGGAGGGAGCAGGCTTCTCACGTCCTGGGGACTACATGAAGTGCGCCACAAAGAGAGATGGTTATGAGAGACGTTTGCAGGCACTTGTTTGGGTCCAGAGCCATACTGCGTTACTTGCAATTGGGTTTTTTTTACAGGCCCACTGGCCCAGGTATGCTTGCTTTTGGTGCAGGGCAAACAATCCATAGGTATATCCCCTTCCATCACATTACTCCAGAGTGTCCCCAAAGTGATGGGCCATAGCCAGATGCAGAGAACACCCTGAGTATCGAAAGCATTGCTTGACAGACCTGTCATACTCTGCTACATAAACCAGAACGAAATGTCTCTGTGAAAGAAGTTTAAGAAATTGATGCAAGTTCTGTAATAAAAAGTGAGTAGACTCACTGGGAAATTAATCCTCTGAGAAACAGGTGAGAGGGCAACACAGCAAACATAGTGAATGTTTTTCTCTGGCAGGAACTTCATGGATTTTCTTTGCTTTTGATTTCAGCAGATCAAGAAGTGGCTTTTAAGAAAGGGAAGCACAACAGAAAGAAGCCCTGAGCCCTCCATTCCTGTTCTGCAGCCTCAGGAAGAACAGTACAAGGGAAGTTCTGTTCTCCTGCATAGATCTGAAACTGAGGATTTTACTGACCAAGAGGAACTCTCTCTCCCTACAACCCCATCCTTTTGATTCAGAACTTACTGTATGGACAATATTACTTTGAAATTGAGATCACTAGCAAATTTTCCAGGTCCCTAGAGGATTCTCTGAATATTAGCATCTCAACCAAGCAGAAGCACAACTTTCATTTTACAATGTTCTTTCTTCTTTCCTTCTCCATCTCCATTTCTTCCTTCCTTACATCTCTTTGTCCTTTTTATTCCCTTCCTTTTATTCCTTCTCTATTCTCCTTTCCTTACATGCATGGCGCTCTGTCTACACTTCACCCCTTGGTAGTGTTACAAACCCTTCGCTGACACAGTTTGGTGTCTAGACAGATAGAGCCACTCAGTGCTGTTCCTCACCCATTTTTTTCTCCCAAGCCACCAGACACACAAAACGCCTTTCAAAATAGGTCCCCAAGTTCATGACTACCTCTTAAGATAGGGCTATAGCACTGGCACCCAGAGTGCAGAGTCCTCTTCAGAGGACGTTTTGCTTAAAGAGTTACTGTAGCTCCCAGTGCATTTTCTCTTCAGCTGCTAATGGCCTTTATTTAGGAAAAACCTTCTCAAGGGTATTCACAATACAGGGCCTTTAAGAAAGAGTGCTGCTTTTTCACAGCCAAGTGACTTCTACCTATTTTGGCAAGCAGAATCAGAGGAACCCAAGTCTCACATTACAAACTCGGCAGCCCATGTCTGACCACGTTGCAGTCACCCCTGCCCTACTCTCTGCCAAGCCTGTAAAACAGCCAAAACATAGGCAGGCTTCTACAGTCCCTCACGTTTATTACGCTGCAGACTCCAAAAGTGTTAGCTTCGGACAGAAAACTGGTCATTTTGGACAATGTAAGGAACCTGCCTGTTCTGGGGTACCGAGTCTTGGTGTATTAAAGGCTCCCATTAGTCTGGGACACTACAGACATGTCCGGCAGGTACTTATAGCTGCCTGGACCATTCCACATCCCAGCACAATGGAAATCCAGTTCATATCTCCTAGGCATTTGGTACTGTAACCCAGCAAGGGCCAGGTTTCCAAGCCTAACAGCTTATCATACCCTCCTTGCTGGGGCCATAGGAGCAGTCACTCCAAGAAGGTGCAGAGCCAATACTGGCATTGGGTGTTTCTTCCCCCCTCCCCGAAGCTCAAAGCAGCTTCAGACAAAGCAGAAGAACTTCTTCCAGCGGCACTTGGAGAGAGTTTTGATGCCTTTGGCGGTCATCTTCTTTTCCTGCCGTGCTTTGTGCTCAACACCACTGACAATGGCCATGTCAAAAACTTCTTTGAGGTTCTTCTGGGTCAATGCTGAGCATTCCAGGTAGGCTTCAGCCCGGATTTTGTCAGCTAGACCTTCTGCCTGAGGCCGGGGCACGGGTTTCACGTGGTAGCGATCCAGGCTGATGAGGACATTGACATCATCCCGCAAGTCTGCCTGCGTTCCCACTAGTAGCACCGGTGCCCGGGGATTGTGAGTTCGTATCTCAGGGATCCATTTCTCAGTAATGTTTTGGAAGGAACTTGGGTTTACCACACTGAAGCAGACAAGGAAGACATCAGTGTCGGGGTAACAAAGCGAGCGCAAACAGTCAAAGTCCTCCTGTAGAAAATGGAGGGGAAAAATTAAGAAAGGCTTCACTGGACTGAACTCTTAAGATGTTAGCTAGGACAGCAACACCCTCAGAGGCAAGGCATCATGCTAACTTTGTGGCCATGCCATGGTTCAGGCACAGGTTTCAGAGCTGAGGAAGTCTGTCATTCACCCACCACACTGCCACACCAGCGAATGGCTGATGCTGGACCTGTGCATTTCCTTCCTTCCAGTTAAATGCTGACTTCCTCAAAAGCCTGCAAACAGTCCCTGCCCCTCAGGACCAGAGCTGACAGCTACTTTGATAGAGCTTACCTGTCCAGCGGTGTCCCACAGTTGGATCCGGACTGGGGCTCCATCCACCAGGACCTGCACTGTAGCAGAAAGAGAATAGGGATGAGTCTAAGGGAGTTGTCCAGTATACACACGCACACTCATACTGGTTTGTATCCCACTGAACAGACTCGTCAAAGTCATTCAAGTCTGTCCTTGCTGAGCATCCTCCCTGACCTCACCAAAACAGCTGAAGCTTGCACTGGGAACATTACGAGACCTGCAATAGACCTTCTGATTTGGTTAGCCCTTGGGTGTTTTGGGCTCCTGTGCAGTATTTTGAAAGAATAGTTCCATATTACTGGACAACTGCTTCTCTAGAGAAGAAGAACCCTTAGCCAAATGGTACCCTCAGAACAACTTGTTGTTCTGCCACACCCCAAGAAAGCACATAAACACAAACTGAGAACTTCAGCAACTTGCTCCTAGCTTCTTGACCCAGGGTGGAAGTTCAAAACAGTCTCCATTAAACAAGCTATTGGAGATTTTTCCCATCAAGGCCAGAAATATGGCCAGGAAAAAAAGAAAGAAAAAAAAGAAAGAAAAAAAAAGAAAGAAAAAAAAAGAAAGAAAAAAAAAGAAAGAAAAAAAAAGAAAGAAAAAAAAAGAAAGAAAAAAAAAGAAAGAAAAAAAAAGAAAGAAAAAAAAAGAAAGAAAAAAAGAAAGAAAAAAAAAGAAAGAAAAAAAGAAAGAAAAAAAGAAAGAAAAAAAGAAAGAAAAAAAGGAGTGTTTCTGTAAGTGTCCCAACTAAGGAAAAGCAAAGACCTAAAACCAGCTTTGAAATGAAGAAGCCATTAAGGAAACAGTGAGGAGTTTCCCCTTCAGAGACTATCTACACAGTGAAAATCTGCTGAGTTACGCAGGTAAGGTCTGCTCCCGTCTCACTCCCTCCTCACAGTAAGCCTTCATGTGGTATCAGCTGACTCAGACTCTCAGACTGAGGGCTTGCAGGACCTCTCATGGAAATCTGGAATGAAACTGTTAGATGTTTCTAACACAGACTCCACAGAGACTATCTAGGGACCAAGGAAAAGGAGAAAGGGGTTGGAAATCACTTCAAAGTCCGTACAAGGTGGATGGGGCTGTCCTCTGGTGAATACAGGCAGAGATCCTGGCTAAGGTGACAACGGTGGCACTTGACATGAGCTAGCTAAAGGCCCTTGCTGGGTCCAGGGAGGAGGTTTTATTGTGCTTTTTGTTAAAAAACAACAACAAAAAAAACCCCCACAAAACCCACACACACACCCAGAAGCAGGATCAATCTTCTGTGATTTTTAAAGTAATTAGCCAGGTGAGAAAAGTGATAGAAAAAACTCTCCAAGTTTGTTGAACACAAGCTCTGGGAGGAGAGAGCTCCTTCTTCCTGAAAGTCGTCTGGGAAGAAGGAGGGAGACACAGACAAAAGATGAGCTGAAATTCGGTGGTGGAAGACTGAGACTGAAGGGAAAACGAAGGGGTGGGTACGTGCACCACAGTGCCACTCCTCGCGGCATATCTGAAAGTCATTGCTTCGTTGTGGTTGGGAAGCGGTTGGGTTGTTACCATATCTTTGACCGAGAGGAGGAAGAGAAACCTGTTCCTGATCAAAGAACCTGCTAGATCCTGACTTGATCTTCAAGGCTCTGGGCATTTGCCTTTCTAGTATCTAGTTTCTTCTGTCTCACAAGGGCATTGAGAGAAGGAATTAGCATCTCTGAAACCTCTTGCAGTCCTCAGAAGAAAGGCACCACATATATTACCTGCTGCTCCAGTGCTTGCACAAGGTTTTTCGTACCTGCTGCTAGCCTAAGCTACGTTAGCAACTCTGCGACAGCCCTCCAAATACCGCCCTCAGAAGGTACACACCCTCAGGATGAGGCTGGATTTCGGTACAATAGCGCAGGGGCCGGCAGAACAGGATGGATAGGCTGGTGGAGAAAGGGCACTGGGTACACGTTTCACTCAAGGCTGCTCTAGCTGGCAGTGACACCCAGCAGGAAGCAGCACCCAGACAGATGTGGCTGGGTCACAGTCCCAGAGCCGTTCCCCTGATAACACAATACTTTCTCCTATCTTGTTACTGGCCTATTGACCAGAATTAGGGTTAGGGATGTCAACTGTGAAGCTCAGTTCTGCTGGTAGTTTCAATTGCAGGTATTTCCCCAAGAGTGGGGAGAATTGGGCTGAAGTTTCTGAAATGGATCTTGAACTGTGCTCTGTGAATACAGGGAGGGACTTTCTTCAAGTTTATCTAGGTTAAGAGCAGGGGTGGGAAAGGAAACTCCTCTATTCTCCCATTTCCTCCCAATAAGCAGAAAGTGAACTTTAGAAGTTTTTAATGGTTTTGATTTCTATTAGTTGCAAATGCTCGGCATCTCTGGAAATCAGGCTTGGTACCTGGACATTCAGAGCGGGGCTAAACCCATGTGCAGCTACCTTCAAATCCCTTGCCGCTAATTGGGGCGTCTCTGAACTCATACTGCCTACAGCTTTCTGAATAATTTTACTATGGATTTGCCTTTTCCAAAACCGCGGAGGCTAACAACCGTGGTAATGCCAAACCTCTCTCAGTCCAAACTGTACACGTCAGCGTAAAGGGAGCAGTGAGAGCAGTAACCTTTCCCTTGGAGGACTCGGGGGCTCCTTACAGGTTCTCAAAGGGCCGCTGGACCCTGAACAGCGGCGTGTTCCCAGTTCGTTTCCTTCAAGGGATAGTGGAAGAGCTTGGAGAGAGTCAAGGCAAATCACCAATTCCCACTGTAAGAGTGAGCAACTGGGGGACATTCAGACAAACAAAACACTCCCTCTAAGTGCCTCCGAGACTATGACACATTAGAAGTCTCATTCCTGGTCTGACTTGAGCCCATCTCTAATCTACCAATCTATACTGTCATATACTGTTGCGTTTCTTCGTATCAGATGGAGATCAGAAATCTTTCAAAGGGCTTTGTATTTTCCTGGGGTTTATATTAGAAATTGGAGCCCAAAAGAAGCGGAGTGGAGAACAAGAACAAAGATGGCATTTACAAAAGTGGAAACTAATGAGAGCTCATCAGCTGACAGGGAACGCAATTCTAGCCAGACTTAGAGCTCTTCAACTTTCTGGCAACCTCTGTTCAATGCTAACTTCAGTGGACATACAGGGAAAGGATTTTTTTTTGTTATCAGTGGAAGCTAGAAAGCCTACAGTGCAATGCTGTGATATTTCTGAAGCTAAAAACCAACAACAAAAAATTAAGCCCTTTTCCATTTACCCATAGTAACACCGCACACCTAGGAAGGTGCCCAATTTCATAGAACTTGCAAGCCAACTTGACACATGCCCTGTTGGCACGTAAAGCTGCAAACCGCGGGGCTTCCACCTGCTGAACTTCACCCAACGCCCGNGGCACCGCGGAGCCCGGGCGAGCGCCTACCCGAGAAGGTGTCGAGGGCGGTGGGCTGGTACTCGTCGGGGTACCCGTTGGTGGTGTAGCTGACGACCAGGCTGGTCTTGCCCACGGCGCCATCGCCCACCAGCACGCACTTGATGCCCAGCTCCGGGCCGCTGCCCCGGGGGGGGCTGTGTCTCCGCAGGGCAGGCGAGTAGTCCAGCAGCTCCTGGGGGGGCATGGCACTGGCACCGGCACCGGCANCCGCGGCGAGGCCGCTGCCATAGCCGGTCAGGAGGGCTGCGGTCGGGGCTGCGCGCTGCCGTGCGGGGCCAGCTTCTCCGTCCCGCCTAGCACCGCTCCTCATCGCTACACCTGCCGCCCTGCGCCCAAAACCGGGCCCCATTTCCCTAGTCCCGCCCCGGCCCGCCCCGCCGGGAGGGAGGCTCCTCCCGCCGCCGCCCCGCGGGCCACAGTCGCGGTGCTGCGTCCCCACTGCGCAGCGATGGCCCCCGAGCTGCCCTCGCTCTCGGGATTTCGGTAGGACACAAGTGTCCCACCGTGCTCCATTTTGTGCACACACAGGGGAAAGCCGCCGTCCCCCCCTCTCACCCCCTTTGCTCTTCAAAAGAAGCCGCGCTGAGGCTTTTCTTTCCACTGACCAGCAGCCCCACCTGGAGCATCTGTGATTCCTGGCATGACGGGAAGAAAATCGACAGAGCTGGTCAATATTGTGAGGGCTAACAGAAAACAAATGACAGAAAGACATCACATTTGTTAATTATGTGATTGCCATCGCTGAGTTCCTCTCAGCCAGTCGAGCTGTTGCTACATGCTGGCAAAAGCCACAAAGCGTATTTTCCCAGCTGCACGGATATGCGCGGGGGTTCTTAATCTACTGCCCTTCTTCATGTTCACCTCCGGTAGCTCATACACTACACTGTGCCCTTGGTAGCTGAGAAGGTGGCTCCATCCCAGCCCTGAGGAATTCACTGCCCGAAGAAGTACGGCTAAACAGAAGAGTGGGAGCACACCACTTCAAAGCAGAGATGTGGCCACGCTATCGCAGCAACCGTTGCACGCCAGTGTAACACCGTCAAGTGATTGAAAACAGTGGAGGGAAAGTATTTATGCATGCAATACCCAGTATTGCAACATCAGCTTTGAAAGTGGGGCTGTTTCCTAATGGAGGAGCTAAACTCTGGCTGTCGATGAATGCTACCAATTTTGTTACGTGATGTCCTTCATCATTCTCTCAGCAAGGGAGACACCTGTGCTGCAAGGAACTGTTGATTAGCAGTTCCTGAGCTTGTGTCTGACAGCGGTTTGCATCCACACCAATAGTGTTTCACCTATATTAATGCTAAAGTCGAGAAGACATCTTTAAGTCAGGCGCAATCTAAAATGCTTTTCCCCATGGTTGACAGGTCACAAGCACTGCAACCCCTCAGGTTCAAGAGTCTTGGCTGGACAGAGCATGTCCACTCTTTGAAGATAGCCCACAAGCTTCCTGGGAACAGCAAGAGGGCTTTTTCCTGCAGTTTTCTCCAGCAGTTTGCTTTCATCAACCTCTTCTGTGTTTTTGCTAGCAAACCTTAAATTTCTATAGCCACGAAAAATGGGGAGGGTATTATAAACTAGGTTGCTGCTAAAACATGCGCCAGAAAGTCTTGCTACAGCGACTGGTTGCTCACTCAAGTGACTGGCTTGCATTAGCTTGGGTTTTCCCAAGTGCCACACTCTTCAGTGCTGGTCCACAGCCAGGCGACAGCTGAACTGCTCCGGAAGAGGCAGAAAGCGCAGGGACAGGCGACACTTGGTAAGGTGCGAGGTGTGGCCGTGCCTCCAACCAGACTGGCAGGGACATGCTACACTGCAGCCAGGGCAGGCGGCACAGCAAGCGAGGATCTTCCGGAGGTTTTTCAGTGCGTTTCAGGCACAGGCTGACATTCTGTGAACTGTGACATTTCCATCTAATCGGAAGATATGAATGTAAATGAGGGATTATTCACCAAATTATTCACTGCCAGCAAGTGTCAGCAGTAGCAGGGGGAAGAGATGGCCAGAAGCTGGCAGCTCTTGTTTCCTAGACGCTGTTTACTTGGGAATGGATGTCCGTCAGGCTGTTGCCCCGCTCCAAGGATTTGATCCCTTTGTCTCTTGTTCCCTTCCTAAAATCTCTTCCTTCTGTGACTATGTTCTTTTTCCCTTGCAGTTTCTGACAGCCGTTGGTTGACACACACTTAACTTGTGGATGAGCTTAAGTGATTTTTAATCTATATTTAAACTAAGCGATTAAGCAAACAAACAGTGCAGCTCCCACGGGTTCATTTCTCAGGTCTTGCGTTGCTCCTGACAGAGACACAGGTTTAGTTTCACAACGCAGCGAGGAGTCAGACATTTTGGTTTTGCAAGATTTTTATACAGTTTTGTGGGTTGATTTTTTTTGTTGGTTTTTGTTTTTTTTTTTTCCCAGTGAAAGTCTGTCCCATTCTTAGAGCTGTTGAACTGACAGGCACGGGGACAGGCTCTGCACGGGCAGCAGGTAGAGCAGGAGAGCCCCGTTGCACGCTGCCTCCTTGACGTGCTCCTCTGCCAACATCGGCTCTCTGGCTGAGTGGGAAACACGCAGTCTGCAAGGCTATGCTTGGCCTCTCTCCCAGGAATTATAATTAGTACCAATTATGACGGTATTCCTCATGATGTGAATTCCCATCCACCGGGAATTAAGTGCAGAAGATCAAACTCTGTTCGGGCAGACCAAATACAGATTTCAGGTACTGTTAGTGTTCAGCTGTTACCCAGCTGGGCTGCACTGTTGTATGTAGCTTCTTCAGTTAAACAGAAAAGCTGCTACATTAGAGTATGCAGTAATTTACAGTGGAAATTCAATTTATATACATAGGCAGTGTGTGTCACCACTGCACAATATACATTGTTACAAAGCCCTATTATTAAGCAAGCACTGTTATTTAGAGGAAGACAATTCCTTTTCTGCCCGTTTCTATTAATTATAGCCACCTTTCTCACTGGAGCTGTAGCAGGAGAAGTCCATCTATGGATTGAGTTAAAAACAGTAACTAAGCCAATTTGGATGAGGAGGAAACCAGGGCTTGTCTCTTGTGGTGGGGGCAAAGCTGTGGATCAGCTCAAACTATTCTATATGCTCTCCCCTCTGAAGTGCAGTGTTACAATATTGGGAAATTGTGATGGTGGGATTTTTTGCAGCTAGGGGTCCTGACTTTCACTCCCTCCTGAGTAATACTGCACGACAACATCGTATTCTGCCTCTCTGCTGATCTCATTTGTAACTTCATAATTATGTGTGGCCACAGACCAATTTGCCTGAAAGTCACAGAGTGGGAGCCACTATCATAGTCTTCTGCAAAGCCTTCTGAACTGCTCCCAGTGCCTCAGAAAAAGCATTGCATGTTGTGGGAGCTGGCAGACCTCAGTTTTAAAAATAGCAGGGACCCCTTTCTACCACGGGAGAGAGAAAAATTCACCAGCCACCCTTAACATGGTAGTGAGCAAACCTGGCCTTCAGCTTTACCTGCGTTTGTACAAGTGGGCTGTGTATGTCAATACGCTTCCTTTGCAAACGATGCCCTTGGATCACATTTCCGAATCCTTTCACAGTGCTGCTGTGAGGAAACATGAAACAATGAGAAATGGGCGGACGATGAGAACAGGCGACGATGCCATCATGCACGGGGGCAGGTGGGTGGGGATCTGGATGGAGAGAGGGGTTAAACGGGAGTGCAGGTGCCAGAGCAAACCGCATCCCGTGATGCCAAGAGATACGCTGAAAAAGTCGAGATACAGCCGCTGCCCGGCCAGTCGCCTTCATAATCGCAAGCAACAAGACAATCAGTGCTGAGTCACCCGGCGTTTTGTCATGCACCTGAGTGTGCATCCTCCCTGGGAAAAATCAAGTGTAATTACCACTTAAAAGAAGCGACAGACAAAAGGATGAAGACAAGAGCCTGAGCCTGGTTTTCCCTTGCGGTGTACCTCGTCTAGTCACTGCAACCTGCAGGAAGCGATGTCAAATGGTTCTTCGTATCATTTTCTATCGACCTTGCAGAGGCAGAAATAGTCACAACGCACAAGTCAGTGGAAAATCACGCTTCGGCTATTAACGGGAAAATTACTACAGCTGAAATCAAAGGAAGACAGATCCTAGTATTTGCTTTCCCATATAGAGCTCTTGATTGGTAGTAGCTCTGTAGTTTCTGAGTCCACAGCAATAAAAGTACTTTACGATTCTATAGCAGCTAATGGGTATTTCTGGTGTGCACTGGAGATGTGTGATTTTGTAATGCCTTTTAGGAAAATAAAGAAAGGAGAGAGATGACATGAGACTACAACTCTCAGTATCCTGGCCTCTGAACTTCTTTATTCCTCTTTGGAAATAAAAGCAATGCCATGAGGGATGCGCAGATATGTTCTGATTCATCTGCTCACCGCCACTCTAGTTAAATGCAGAGGCAAAGAGCTACCACAATAATCCTTTATTACATTTTAAGATTACAGAATAATAAATAAATGGCAATGCCACTAGCTTCAAAAATATTTTCTTAAATGTTCCAAGGAAAGATAAGCACCTGTATTGTACTCAGCCCCTTTCTCCAAGACAAATTTATCTCCTATCTGAACAAGTCCTACCTCTCAGAAGTTCTATAAATAGTTCAGAAGTATGTTGCCATCTGCTGGAGAAAGTCCATCTTCTAATAAATCCACTAATAAAAGTGAAAAAGTGAGCAAGGTTTAAGGCACTCAAAGCCCTTTCTTTGAAACAGCAACAGCAAACTTCAGACTAAGGATAGGTTGGGAGACAACGTTCTGAGCATAATTTAATTATGTCAATCAATTAGACACTTCACGCAAAAAGGAGTTAACACTTAGCTGGAAGGGTGAGGGAATTAGCAAGAGGAAGGTGATAAGGTTTATATCCCCCATGCAAAACAGGGAAAGGCAGGCAGTTAACACTGAACAGTGAGAGGCTGGGTTGAAGAGGGAGTGCCAGGAAAACCATAAAAGGCTGTAAGACTATCTTCTTATCTTCGCCAAGTTACCAGTTTCAGTTCTCAAGCTTATCACTTCTAATTCTTCCTTAAGGATCCGTACCAAGGGATTACTCACAGAGCGCTGGTGCTGGTGATGGGATTAGTCACAGGGTGCTGGTGAGGGGAAAAACGTTTTCTGACTATAAAAAGCATGTTTCTGTCCTTTCTCTCTGGTGTGTGGATGCTCATTCTAGGGCTGATGGGTTATGCTCAGATAGTTTCCATGAGGGCACTGAGTGTGCTTACTGAAGGGCAGCACGCTCTGGAGTGCACGTGTAGCATCTACAGATCTTGATAGTTCACTTGTGGGAAAACTTCTTAAGGTGTCAGAGGAGCTGTGGTAAGCAGGTCTGCCGTTGCTGCTCTGGCATAATACGATTCCACTGAGTGTTTGCAGGGCTGCAGGAAGCGAGTTTGGAGAGCTTGGGAGGTTGATTAATGGTTAGGAGGTGGGCTCTGGCAAACTCATTTTGAGCTTTGATCTCTTCCAGTGTAAATTATAATTGTTGTATGGCTTCCCATGTAGGTTCCAGTTCAGGTTCTCATGGGTAACCATGATACCCATAGGTACACAGCCACGGCACTTTCTTTTACTGTAGTAAATTTGTACACAGAATTCAAGTGGTCACTCAAAGACACTGTCCATGTCACCGGGGAAGTGTCACTCTTGGGAGAAAGTCTCTTGATTAGGAGGGGGACATAGGTATCAGCAGCACTTTCCTCAGAGCAGGTACAGAAGTGTCTGAGAGCCTGGCTGTATATCATATCTTTGTTGGCATCTTACGGGGGCTGTTGCGTTTGGGGAAATAGACATATTTGCCTATAGCTTTTATGAATGCAGTGAAGGAATATTCTATATACAGTGAGGTGGAGTGATGATCAGTACCATGTCTGTAGTGGAAATCTGTGAGAAAGTCCAGGGTTTAATTCAAATTATAATTGTGTCACTAGGTTATCTCAGGGGCAGTTCAGGTCATTTAAATCTGAACTGCCTTTGTTTTGCCCTTACCTCTTCCCACAGCCACAACTTCCTGCCCTCTCTTCTGCACCAGCACTCATGTTTGGATTGTGGATCACAGAGTCATCGGCTGCGGGGCAGTGAACTGGCTCACTCTGCAGTCATACATGCACAAATACTGGCACAAAGCATGGGCCGGACAGGGCCGCCAGGAGCAACAGAGACGTAGTCTTGTGGAAGCCCAGATTCAGACAGGCTTAATGTGCGGGAAATCTGGACCTTGGACACAGAATATGTTTGTCAATGCCATTACCTAGAATCTCTTCCTCAAGACAGCTGAAGAGAATAGCATGTCATATAGCATCTAGATGTCGATAGCTGTGTCCATAGCATGGAGAAAATGTTAACTGTTTAAGCCAAAATTACTGCAAGTGTGGCCACAGCCATGCAAAACCAAGACCAGAATTTAGATTTCCAATACCAACACATCACCGAAATCACTCACTCAATTCTCTCTCACAAGTCCCTCTTACAGACTTACACCACTGCTACACACAAACCGCAATCATCTCATTCTCCACGCCCTCCTGGTGAATCAAAGAGCTGATAAATCCTTTACCTGCAACCCTTGCTCTCCCCTTTTCAGAATATGAAATCTGTCAATGCAGCGCTGGGGTATAATTATTGCACATGCTTGTAAATTAAATAATCCCATGAGATGATAGTGCAGATGGACGGAGCAGGCTTGTGCGCCTGAATTAGCTTTAGGCTGATGTTTCATTTCCAAATAAGGTGAGGATCTGGCTTCCAGTTTAACCACACTAAAATCAGACCAAGGTTTCTCATGAGGTATCATTCCTAACTGGCAATAATATCTGCCAGAATGAGAAAGAAAATCTCTTCCATTTCTGGACCTGACCAAGAAAAAAAAAAAAAGATTATAAAGATATACCCTGATCTAGGCTTTGAATGGAAACACCCGATAGAGCTGGACACTGAAAAATTTGGCACGAATTTCAATTTAGCCTAATTTCCAGATATATTTTGACAGAGTTTATTTTCCCCTTACTAAATAACCCTTCAGTCTTCTACTGCTAAAAATGTGACTTTAAAAAGTATAAGCAACATTGTTGAAGGCAACGGGGGGAGACCTCATGCACAAATATTTTATGCACAAGTATTTCTATTCTATTCTCATCTGAAATGAGAGGTCAAACTATGTTCATCCCTGTTACCTAAACACGAGGAGAAGCTGCAACCGATGCAGAGAAGGACTACTTGGATGCTCCAGGAAATTTAATTGCCTCCTCTTTTAAAGAGGAGAGAGGCAAGAACATCTTGGTTTGGTAAATCCTGGATTTGGTACATCTGAAAGAAGGCTATGATTGGTGATGATTTTTGCAAAGGCAATTAACGCCCTAAAATGTCCTTTACACTAAGGGACAGTGTTTGAACAAAAACAAATGGATTCAGACTAGCCACAGCTTACGTTAGACTGGAAATTTGAGCTTGAAATCATGACAGTAATCAGCATTTGGAATGGGTATGAGCAGTTGGGATGAAATACCCACGCTTTCAGACAGAGCTTGATGGGCATAGGGAAAGGACTATATGATGTGGTATCTACAAGGGTGGGAGAATGGATCAGATAGTCCAAGAAGTCCCTTCCTACCTCATTACCCTAAACCTAATGTAATTTGTGTGTACCTTTTGAGAAGCTGAAAGAGAACAGTTGCTGTTTATGATGATCAGGATGATTGGAGAGCAAAGGAATGTGGTTTTGTTGTTTTGGCTCAGAGCTGCCTCATGAAGAGGGTAAACAGCAGTGGCTGGGGCTGGGTCTCGGCTCCTGCCAGAGCTTGCAGGCAGGCTGAGTCAGGGAGAGCAATCTTATGTATTTTAGCAAAGCAGGCAGAGGTGACCCCGCAGAGGCCACGGGAGCCTCCAGGGACTCCGCTAGCGTGGGACCTGCACGTCTGGCCCAGCGCTGGGGAGAAGGCCTGAGGCTGAGCGATGCAGAACGGAGCCCTGGTTTATGGGAGCAAGGTGCCCAGTAACAGGGCAGGGGAAAAGGAGACGTAACTTCCTTGTTTGTGCAAAGTCAACCACACACCACAGGTACCGGCGGTGCCTCACTGCCACCTGACGCGCAAGCGAAGTTTGGGAAGACCTCCTTTGCTTTGTAATGGATCCCTCTGTGTTGCAATCTGTCCTGTACCCTGTGGGACAGTATTTCTCTGTTCCTTCCAGGAAGTGTTGTGAAGAAAACATATAATATACCATATGTATACATACATCTGTGTTCATTTTACGTAGGATGAAACCCTGAAGTGTTGCAAGACATTAGTCATCTTCTTAATGCCTTTGTTATAAATTCTGCTAGTTTAATCTAGAGGGTAAAGCTGTAAATATCAATTGTTGGCGTAATCAGCACAACAGATCCTAAGTACTATTTAGTACTTCCAGCTCTGAAGTACTACTTAGCGATACAGAAGCTGGGTCCAACACGCCGAGTCTAGAAAGCGGGGACAAACTTGCAGAGCAGACCTAACGCAGTTCAAGCACAGCCGTACAACGGATGCCCGTATGCTTTGCCACCATAGTTGTTTCAGCAATGAAGTCAAGATTTTACCACGCAGCACTACGGAAGAATCGTAACGCAGAGCTTGTACAGGAGTGTTTAAAACCAGCCTATTACTGGTCGCAGTCACTGGGCGTGTTTAGTGCGAAGCCCGCTGACGCACTGCCAGGTGAGCGATCACGCACACGGCTGCACACGGGCGGCGGCACGCAGAAGCCACGGGCAGCGCACAGGCACACAGGGCCCGCGAGCCTTGCTGCGGCTGCACACGCCGCCAGACCTGGAAGCAGGGTGCAGGCCGATTAGCCACCTTCAGGGTATTATTAGAGACACGAAGGTGCGGGCTGTGACTCCAGGCGCAAGTAACAACCGGGCAGCAGCAACAGAGGGCCTTGCCGCCGCCATTTTGGGGGGGCGGGGGAGGGGACACAGACACAACCCCTTGCCTCACGGAGGCTCCCGCCCCGCGCGCCGGGGAGAGGGGCGGGGCTGAGGTGCAGGCGCACTGCGCCGCCCGGCGGTCACGTGACGCAGCTCAGCTGAGCGTTGGCGGAAGCGGCCGGCGGGGGTCTGGGGGTGCCGGTGGCCGTTGGCGGGTGACCGTTGGCGGCCATGGCCTCTATCCTGGACGAGTACGAAGATTCCTTGTACCGCTCTGCCTCCGTGCAGCAGAGCCGCGCCAGCGTGGGCATCCCGCACTCCGGTAGGTGCGCGGCGGCACCCCCACGCACCCCTCTGCCGGGGCCGGTCCCCGGGGGCAGCGCGGCGGTGTGGTTACAGCCGGGCGCTGGGCACGTCGTGCTCCCTCCTCCCCCCCCACCCCCCCCACCCCGACCTGCAGTGGGGGACTAGGCCCAGCGTCCGCCCGGCTGGAGGCCTGCTCCTACCGTTAGCCGGTCAGTGGGCCTGCCGGTGTGCGGGGGTTTTCCTGTGGCAGGGGGGAGGCGAGGTGGCAGCTCATTAGTTGGGGGCGGGATGGGGAGCTGGGCATGTCAGGCTGCGGGGAGTGCTTCCACTAAAAAAAGGTATTGCTGCGTGTGTGGCATGGCATTCAGCTGTGTTTTATTTCTCTATTGTTTGCTGTGTAAAGTGTTTCGATGCAGGGGACACTCGATTCCTGATGAAGCTCAGGAGTGATGCAGGTCATTTTAGCAAAACTGAGGTGCTGGTTGTCCGTGGGAGGGCTTCACGAGGCCGTACCCTCCTGTGCCAGTGAAGTGGTGTGTGTTGGAAACAACGTGTGTGTGAAGTGACATGCCTTCGTAGTCGCAAATTATAACCACACCTCAGCAGTATTCAGTTCAGAGCTGTGATAGTTATCTGAGATCATCTCATCAGCTTGCTTCCTTCTTTATTCCCGCCCCCCCTTTTCTGAGGAACCCAACTGTTGCAGCCACAGCATTCTGGCTGTGTGCACAGTTGCGCCTGTGTGGGGTTAGTTTCCTAATCCCGGGGGCAGTTTACCAAAGGCTTAATTGTTTGGAGTGCTTCCCTTAGGCCATGATGGCAAAGTTACTGCTGAAGAAGGTTACCAAGAAAGCAATCTGTATCATCATTAAACTTTTCTGTCAAGATCTGTGAAGCTTTGGTATCCTGCCCTGTTCAGGGAGGTGCACAATCAATGTAAAGTAACAGTGTGATGACCAATAAGTTGTTTCTTTCATGTGAGAGAAAGCAAACAAATGGCAGGTATATTCCATGATAAATTCAAGGATTATTAGGTTCAATAACTATTCCTTATTAGATGCCACCTCACAACATTTTATTGAGTGTGGCGGGGAAATGTAGGTTATGAGAGGATTCTGTTCTACCTGTATTGTTGTAGTATTACCAGCTGCTATGCAGAGCTGGCATTTTTGAGTTACCAGGATTGGAAATGCATGGATACGTTCTTTCAAGTTTTTTCTTCATATAGTGTTGCCCACTCTTAACTTTTGGGGAAACAAGGTTGTGAGGTTTATACATGGAGTAAGAATTGTGTCATACTATGTATGTTATTGAGTATAATTTCACAGACTACTTAGAGTCTAGGTACTGAAGTAGGTATCTTCCCTGTGTTTGTTTTAACATGCATAGTTATTTTGTTGTGTAAAGTTAGATACAGAATAGGTGTTGTGCAAAACAGCATTGGGACAAGCCGTGTTGCCAAAAATAAATTTTCAAGGACTCAGCTTTTCTTCCTGATGGCTGCAACACTGACTTCAGTCATGGTTGTCTTACAGTTGAGAAATCTGCCTGTTTGCTGACAATTGATATTAGCAAAGGACACTTTGGAAACTGCTTAATTGCAAAGGCGCAGCCTAATCAGGATTTTATTTATTCTTAAATCAGACAGAAGTGATGGTTTTGAGCAAAACTTGGGCTGGTAGAAGTTGCAGTCAATCTGAAGTTTAAATAAATTGATTTTGGAAAAAGATACGAGTAAATAGGACTGCTTTCAGGAAATTAACTAAAGGTTAGGTTGGAAATTCTGGAAGAGGTTAAAACTTACTTCTCTATTTCAGTTAGTTGTTCCCTGTGCTTGTTAAAACTGCAGGTGCTGTTTCTCAGAGGTGTAGGTAACCAAGCAGTGACTTTGTTGCCAACCTACAGTACTGCAGTTTCAGTATGGAAAGACATACTTTGACCCACTAGACTTGACTGACGTTGTTAAGCTTAGATCTTTGAACAGATAAATGTTTTAAGGAAAAATGCAGATTTGCCCAGAAATTGGGATAGGAAATGCTGCAGTAGAATCTCGCCTGAACAAAAGAGGGACGTTGAGATCAGGATGAAGGAGCAGACTGTTTGAAAGGAATACATGTTATAAAATAGACATCTCCTTTGTATAGAGTACTGTAAGCTAAAGAAGTGCATCCTTCTCCTGTTATGGGCTGTAGCTAAAATCCTTGTCAGTAATGATGATCCTACAGTTGTTATAACTGCAATGGATACAGTCCTAAAGAGTACAGAATGCTGGAATCCAACCCACTGGCTTGAACTATGACTGTATTAAAAAACAAAAACAACTCACCCCAACTCACAATTTTCTACCCTGTGTAGGTGGTCGTTGTTCCCTTTCCTTCCTGTGTTTGGGTTTCCTTGCTGTCTCAGTCACTCTTGTTTTGCCTGGTGGCAGTTTGAAAAAAATTTCAGGATTGCCTAAATGAATGTGACTTGGTGATCTTTGCTATGTGGGTTTTTCCCATCAGAGTAATACTTCCTTTTTATATATGTAAATATGTAGTTATATTTGTTGGTTAGCTGGGACATCATGTGAATCTGCAGCTTGGGAGTTTTGTGTGCGATTTTTGAACCACGGTTCATACCAGCAAATTCAAGCCATGGCATTGCAGTTCATTAATCTGAAATGAAGAACATCTGCTTTGCTTAACTGGTAAGAGTTGGAAGGAATGCACATTTGCATAAGTGCTAATGTTTAAGATGTGGATCAGTGTGTAAGGAAAAACATATGTGCTGAGCGAAAGGCTGCCTATTCAAATAGCTCATGGTTGCTTTGTCTGTTCCTGCATGTGCATCTTTCCTCTAAAACAAGAATCCTTTGAAGATCCTGCAGTTGGTCTAGCGTTGAGGCAGAGGCAAGGAGAATGCATTGGTGGAATAGGCAATTAGAGGATTTTTGTAGTGTTAGCAGGCTGCTTTCCACTATTATGCTGGCCTTTTCAGCAGCAATGTGGCTGAAATCAGAGGTTTTCAGGATAATTTGGGGGAGGTTATAGTTATTGAGTGTGCTTTGAAGTGGTGCTGTAATTCCCAGTTTAGAGAGTGTCAGGCCTATGGTCTTTAGGATGGAAGCAGTCTGTTTTCTGAGACACAATTTCAGGTTTCTTTTTACACCTTCCTAGTTAGCTGTATTGGCCATGAATAGCCTTAACTTGCTATAGCTCTTTTCATTTTTAATCTTCCTGTCCAGGCTAACTGTTGCATGGATGTGCTTGCTTTAGAAATCCTTCACTCGCATGTGGAGGGAAGCAGGTGGGTTAACCTAGCAATATATCAATCTGTCTTGATTTTCTAGCTTGAGGTGGTGTGGTCACACTGAGATCCTTTGCTGTTTTCTTTGTCAGAGGGTTATGTATGACTTTGTGCATATGGGATATTCAGTCACTGGAAGACTTATCTCATGGGACAGATATGGATGAAACTTTGTGATATGTTTGTAGACGTACATGTGTTCCAGGATTGTGCTAGTGCGTATCATCGCTTGGCTTTGGTTTTATATGAATGCCTTCTTATTTTGCAGTTCACTGGCATGTGATATAGCCCTGTATGTTAGGGAGTGTTTTGATTGTCTAGAGCTTGACAATGGTGGTGATAAGGTTGAGTGTTTATGCGTAGGAATCAAGGGGAAGGCCAACAAGGCAGATATCATGGTGGGATGCTGTTATAGACCACCCAACCAGGATGAAGAGGCAGATGAAATAGTCTATAGGCATCTTGGAGGTGTCTCACAATCGCTAGTCCTTGTTCTGTTGGAGGACTTCAACTTACCAGACATCTGCTGGAAATACAATACAGTGGAGAGAACAGTCCAGGAGGTTCCTGGAGTGTGTGGAAGGTAACTTCTTGACACAGCTGGTGAGCCAGCCAACAAGGAATGGTGCCTCACTGGACCTGTTGTTCATGAACAGAGAAGGACTATGGGTGATGTGACAGTTGGAGGCCATCTGGGCACAGTGATCGTGAAATGCTAGAGTTTTTGATTCTTGGAGAAGTAAGGGAGTGGGGGGTGGTGTCAGCAGAACTGCTACTTTGGACTTCTAGAGGGCAGACTTGGGCCTGTTTAGGAGACTGCTTGACAGAGTCCCTTGGGAGGCAGTCCTTGAAGGGCAAAGGAGTACAGGAAGGCTGGACTTTCTTCAAGAAGGAAATGTTAAAGGTGCAGCAGCAGGTGATCCCCATATGCTGAAAGATGAGCCAGTGGGGAAGACACCCAACCTGGCTGAACGGAGAGCTTTGGCTGGAACTCAGGGAAAAAAAGGAGAGTTTATGGCCTTTGGAAGAAGGGGCAGGCAACTCAGGAGGGCTACAAGGATGTCATAAGGTTTTGCAGGGCTAAAATTAGAAGGGCCAAAGCCCAATTAGAACTTAATCTGGCTACTGCCGTAAAAGACAATAAAAACGTTTCTATAAATACATTAGTAACAAAAGGAGGGCTAAGGAGACTCTCCATCCTTTATTGGATGTAGGGAGAAATATAGTGACAAAGGATGAGAAAAAAGCTGAGGTACTTAATGCCTTCTTTGCCTCTGTCTTTAATAGTAAGACCAGTTGTTCCTTGGGCACCCAGCCCCCTGAGCTAGAAGACAGGGACAAGGAGCAGAATGAAGCCCCCAGAATCCAAAGGAAAAGGTTAGTGACATGCTACACCACTTAGACGCACACGAGTCTATGGGCCGGATGGGATCCACCCCAGAGTACCAAGGCAGCTGGCAGAAGTGCCTACCAAGCTGCTTTCCATCATTTATCAGCAGCCCTGGCTAACCAGGGAGGTCCCAGTGGACTGGAGGTTAGCAAATGTGACACCCATCTACAAGAAGGGCCAGCAGGAGGATCTGGGGAACTACAGGCCTATCAGTCTGACCTCAGTGCTGAGGAAGGTTATGGAGCAAATCATCTTCAGTGCCATCACATAGCATGTACAGGACATCCAGGTGATCAGGCCGAGTCAGCATGCATTTATAAAGGCAGGTCCTGTTTGACTCTTCTGAGCTTCTTCTATGACAAGATGATCCACTCAGTAGATGGGCGAAAGGCTGTGGATGTTGTCTGCCCTGGACTTTAGCAAAGCCTTTGACACTGTTTCCCACAGCATTCTCCTGGAGAAACTGGCTGCTCATGGCTTGGACAGGCATACTCTTTGCTGGATAAAAAGCTGGCTGGCTGTCTCGGCCCAAAGAGTTGAGGTAGATGGAGTTACATCCAGCTGGCAGCTGGTCACAACCGATGTTCCTCAGGGCTCAGTATTTGGGCCAGTTCTCTTTAGTATCTTTATCAACGATCTGGACAAGGGGATCGAGTGCACTCTCAGTAAGTTTGCAGACATGACCAAGCTGGGCAGGAGTGTTGATCTGCTTGAGGGTAGGAAGG
>VXBL01003724.1:617271-632383 GCA_013400195.1 Aramus guarauna
ACAAGAGGAAATGGCCTCAAGTTGTGCCAGGGGAGGTTTAGGTTGGATATTAGGAAAAATTTCTTCACCAAAAGGGTTGTCAAGCATTGGAACAGGCTGCCCAGGGAAGTGGTTGAGTCACCATCCCTGGAGGTATTTAGAAGATGTGTAGATATGGTGCTAAGGGACATGATTTAGCAGTGGAGTTGGCAGTGCTAGGTTACCGGTTGGACTTGATGATCTTAAAGGTCCTTTCCAACCTGAACAACTCTATGATATCTGAGCTGTTTTGTACGTTTTTGCTTCCTCATAGGAAGGCCATAAAGAGTGCTGTCCTCATTTAGGAATAGAATGTTATGGTCTCTGCAAGTCCTGTGGTTTTGGGTGCAGAGGTCTACCCGTCTTCAATAAAAGCTAAATCTGTCATGCTGCTTCTCTGTGCACTGCATCTTGTGTTTTGTGTATCTGCACTGAAGATCATAAGAGTTTTTAAAGCAATAGGTTTCTAAGTTTTATTTATTTATTTATTCACATATTACTGCAGAAGTACGTCACTTCTGTCAAGTCAGATCTTACTTCTCCATTCTCTGCCTTTCCCACCTAGATCTCCTTCATAAGTCATCCCTCAGCAGACCTTCCTATGGATGCTACATTTCCCAAGCTGCTTGGGACTAAACTGACTACCTGAATGCTTAATTAGTTGCACGAGCTAACTTGCTCTAGTTGTACACAGTCCCGTTTTCAGTTCATTGATTTGTCAGGTTTGCTTGGTTGGGCTTCAGACACAACATGTGTCCTGTAAGGTGGCCATGCCTTGCCAAACTTTAACCCTTAACTCTAACCTTAACTTAATTGGGTATTTCTTAGAATTTGGGCATGGTTTTGAAATGATCTGAGGATTAGGTTAGTCTGGCTCCATCTTGGGATTTCCCATGAAACAGTAGACAAGTCTGAATGGGTTTTGACTCAGGAAGCAATTTATGCCAAGATTGGAGCATTGATTCAGCAATCACCAGGTCTTGGTTATTGTTTTGGCTCTAATAAGTAGTTCACATGCCTTCCAGCACAACTGGAAAGTTACAATTAGGATAGTGTTACAGTTGGTAAACAGGGTCATGGTAAAAGCATCATTGTGACCTCCAGCTGTGTTCCATGCAGCAAATAATCCAACACACTTCTCTCTATGATGAAGTCTGTTATGTGGATACAAAAAACCCCAACGTGACTTTAAAAATAATTTTAGCTTGTGAATGATGGATGTCAAGTATGGTAGCTCATTCAATTCCAGCATGGAATAAGAGAGAAATATATTTCAATTAACGCCACAGTGGTCTCTTGGGTAGCTTGTATGGGAGTGTCAAACCAGAGCCCTCTTTGTGTCTTATGTAATACCAGCCATTCTTTCCAGTCTTGAACAAATAAACTGTCAACCAAGGAAAACAAATGACTTTGTGATTCTACTCTCATTTTCAGCTTTTTATGCAGTTTATTTGACAGTTTTGTGGCTTCTCCTGGAATTCTGTGTGCTTTCAAATTAATGCTTGTGACAAGACAAGCAAAGACTGCTTTTCTTTCCTGTTCCACATATCTACATGAATGCTGCTCTCTGTTCATGCTCCAAGGAGCACACTCCTTTTTTCAGTAAAACTCAGAGCAGTTGATGATCCTTCTAGTTGTCTAGGTTAGATTGTGATGTAGTGTGGGGTGGGTTTTGTGGGGTTTTGTCTTGTTTTGTTTTTAAGTGTTCATGTTCTTCCTCCAGGATATGTGAATGCACGACTGGAGAAGGAAACACCAATATTTAACAAGCAAAGGATTGATTTTGCTCCTCCAGAGAAAATTAACAGCTTAGTGGTCTCCTCTAACCAGCTCTGTATGAGCCTTGGCAAAGACACCCTTCTCAGGTAATGCTGCCAGGGACCTGAAGTTATTGCCTGTTTTCCTCTGCCTTTTGTTTTCTTAAGTTGCCAGAGAACTTAAAATTACAAACTGGATAAGAAGCCATGAACCCAATATGGAAAACAGTAAGCAATTCTGCCTATGTGAACTTTTGTTGGAAGCATGCTTTCATGGTTTCTTTGCAGGATTGATCTTGGGAAGCCAGATGAACCTAATCAGGTAGAGCTGGGACGCAAAGATGAAGCCAAAGTCTACAAGATGTTTTTGGACCACACAGGTGAGGCAGTAAACTGTGTATATTTACAGACAGTGGTTGGCAGCAGATGCAATTGAATGTGCATAACAAGCGCTGGTGAAGGAGGTCTCTTTCTGTTCTGTAAATAAGGAGAACAGGTGGTTCTTCTGTGGGCAGGACTCCATTGCCCAGGGGCCCTGCCCTCTGATTTGCCCCTGTGCTATTAGAAAAACACTGGCTTGTTCTGTGTATGTTGTTGCTTTTGAACTCTCTGAAGTGAACACATACAATTGGGCTGTTCTGAGCAAGGCTGCTAAAACCAATAAAAGCAAATCTTTGCAGACACCCTGTGATCTATGTGTTTATATAAGAATTTTTAAAAAAGGACTGTAAAACATCTGCATCTCGTTGTAGCCTTGACTGTTTTGAAAAAAAAAAAAAAACAACAAACAACAACAAAACAAAAGTTTGGAAAGAGATGCTCATATCTGTCACCAACTGCCAGGGATAGGAGACAATTCTGGGAACTGTTTGTCCTTAGAAGACTTATTGAAATGGAAGAATACCTTCTGACTGAAGCATCTGGGACTAGTGATTTAAGTTTGCAACATACGGACTACTGTTCTGATCCAGCATGGAAATCCCCCACGTTCCTATGAATGCCTGGGGAAGTCTTGAATTAAGTTTGTTGATATCGGAGCTTATTAAATGTGAGGATTAGAAGCCTCAGGAATTTGGCTTGCTTAGGCACAGTCTTAATTTATTCTCTCCTTCTCCTTCCCATACCCCTCTCCTGTTGGCAGGCTCTCATCTGCTGATTGCTCTGAACACCAGTGAATGCCTTTACTTGAACAGAAGCGTTCAGAAAGTGCGAGCACTCTCCCGCTGGAAAGGCCACTTGATTGAAAGTGTGGGCTGGAACAAATTTCTTGGTTCAGAGACCAACACTGGGCCCATCCTAGTGGGGACAGCCCAGGGGCAGATCTATGAGGCTGAAATCTCTGTCAGTGAGGGAAGCCTCTTCAGCACTAATCCTGACCAGTACTTCCGACAGGTCTACACACTGGAGGAGGAATCGGGACCTGCCCCAGTCTGCTGCTTGGAGATTGAACGAGGGATAGAAGGGAAATTTTTTATTATAGCCACCACTCAGAAGAGACTCTTCCAGTTTGTTGGCAAAGTGCCTGAAGGGACAGAACAGCAAGGCTTCAGCTCCATATTTGCTATGCATGCTGATCACTTGCCCAGCTTCCGGGAGTTTCCAGCCAGCTTTGGTTTCAGTGAGATAGCCTTTTACACCCCAAAACTGCGCTCCAACCCACGTTCCTTTGCCTGGATGATGGGAAATGGTGTTTTATATGGTACATTGGATTATAGCCATCCTGATTCAATTTTGAGTGATGAACAGGTCTGGGTTTATCCTTCTGATATTGACATAACTGTGAACAAGCCAATATCCATTGTACTTACCCAGTTCCACTTCCTATTGCTGCTGCCTGATCGGGTGAAGGCTGTATGCACTCTGAATGGGCAGGTTGTTTTTCAGGATCTGTTCCTGGAGAAGTTTGGCTTATTGACACGCATGATCAAAGATCCCACAGTCCAGCAGATATGGATCCACACTGAGAAAGTAGTGTTCCGCTACCATGTCCAGCGGGAATCTAGAGATGTGTGGAAGATGTATATGAATATGAACAAATTTGATTTAGCCAAAGAGTATTGTAAAGACCGTCCAGAGTGCCTAGATATTGTGCTTGCAAAAGAGGCAGAACACTGTTTCCAAAACAAGAGGTATATAGACAGTGCCAAATGTTATGCGCTGACCCAGAACTACTTTGAGGAAATCGCCCTTAAGTTCATTGAAGCCAAGCAGGAAGAGGCCCTGATGGAGTTTCTGATTAAGAAGCTAAGCAACCTAAAGCCTTCTGAGAAGACACAGACTACTTTACTGACCACGTGGTTAACGGAGCTGTACCTGAACTGGCTAGGTATATTAGAAGGAGATCCCTCACAGCGAAATCTCTATTTAGATACACGGGAGAAGTTTCGCACCTTCCTGAGCAGCCCTAAAAACAAAGACTGTCTGTTTAATAACCGTGCGTCTATTTATGAGCTGTTGGCAAGCCATGGGGACACAGAGCACATGGTCTACTTTGCAGTCATCATGCAGGACTATGAGCGCGTAGTAGCTCACCACTGCCAGCATGATGAATACGATGAAGCTCTAAATGTGCTGTCCAGGCACAGAGATGAGAAGCTGTTCTACAAGTTCTCTCCAGTACTCATCCAGCATATTCCCAAGAAGGTAGTTGATGCTTGGATTTCTATGGGTTCTAGACTGGATGCCAGGAACCTCATTCCTGCCCTTGTTAACTATAGCCAGAGTGCCAGCACCCAGCAGATCAATGAAGCCATTAGATATATGGAGTTCTGTGTCTATCAGCTGGAGGAAACCCAGCAAGCCATTCACAACTACCTGTTGTCTCTTTACGCTTTGTGTCGGCCAGACTCACTGCTTTCATACCTGGAGCAAGCAGGAACCAACCCAAACAGGATCCACTATGACCTGAAATATGCGTTGCGCCTGTGTGCAGAGCATGGGCACCACCATGCGTGTGTCCATATTTACAAAGTGATGGAATTATATGAGGAGGCTGTGGATCTTGCCTTACAGGTATGTGTATGTCTGTGCGTGCATGCTATGATATATAGGAATGTAGTTTGTTCAAAT
Source organism: Aramus guarauna (assembly GCA_013400195.1). Lineage (NCBI taxonomy): Eukaryota > Metazoa > Chordata > Aves > Gruiformes > Aramidae > Aramus > Aramus guarauna. The sequence goes on from VXBL01003724.1 coordinate 622,116, forward strand.
TACCTTGAACAACCAAGCATTGAGAGGAACTGGACAGACTCATCAGTATAGGAGCGGCGCAGCTAAGTCTATGAAGAAAGACCTGTTTCTGTTAACACACTTTTGTGCTTTCTCAATTGTTCTAAGTAGACAGCTGACTGTGACAAGGTGTAAGTGAGGGTAGAGGCATGGAAAGTGCAAGGGGGAGTACTGTCCGTCCGAAGCTCAGTCTCTAACGTAAAATACCTATAACTTACCTGCATTTATGTAAGGCTTTTATAGCTATTGTTCAGGATTCTAATTACTTCCTATTTCTAACTGTGATAATTATCACAGAAGAATGCCTTTGTCAGCTTAGTCTGACTTTCAGGGAGATGTTGGATTTTTTTCTATTGGCATTGCTGTGTCTTCGCTGAAGTGTATGGCCAGCAAAGATACCATAACATGGATTTATGCTTATTGTAGTGCTGGGCTGCTTTGTTCTTTGCTGGGTAGCAAGTAACTCTTCAGGAAGGAATACTGGTGGAGAGGAGAGGTATTTGACATGTAAACGACGAGTAGGCCAGTAGTGCAGCCCTAGGCAATGAGACAGCAACAGAAGTTTTCTATTAATGCCTCCTATAATGGACAGCAGAGTTCGAAGTTGAAGAGGGAAGCTTAACTCAGTTTCCTTTTCTGTCCAACTTCTAGGTGGATGTTGATCTTGCCAAGTCCTGTGCAGATCTCCCTGAAGACGACGAGGAACTCCGGAAGAAGCTCTGGTTGAAGATTGCTCGCCATGTTGTTCAGGAAGAGAAGGATGTCAAGAAGGCAATGGCCTGCCTCTCCAGCTGTGCCCTGCTGAAGATTGAAGACGTCCTGCCATTCTTTCCAGACTTCGTCACTATTGACCATTTCAAGGAAGCAATCTGTAACTCCCTGGAGGACTACAACAAGCACATTGAGGAGCTGAAAAGGGAGATGGAGGAAGCCACACAGAGTGCCAAGAGGATCCGAGAGGACATCCAGGAAATGAGAAATAAGTATGGCTCTGTGGAGCCTCAGGAAAAATGTGCTGCATGTGACTTTCCACTTCTAAACCGCCCTTTTTACCTTTTCCTGTGTGGTCACATGTTTCACTATGACTGTCTCCTCCAAGCAGTTTTCCCAAATCTTCCTGCCTATAAGCAGGCAAAACTTGAAGATCTTCAGAAGAAGCTGGCAGCTACCAGTCAGCCTTCCAAGACCCACCATCGTCCCAAGGATGCAGACACCATTAGCTTGGGGAAGGGGCAGCAGAGCCGGGAACAGATCAAAGCTGACATTGATGATATTGTGGCAGCTGAATGTGTGTACTGTGGTGAGCTGATGATCCGGTCCATTGACAAGCCTTTTATTGATCCCCAAAAGTACGAAGAGGAGATGCAAAGCTGGCTGTAGTTTTCCAAATCTGCAACTGTCAATGCACCAGAGAGGTTTTATTCACAACTTGTGAAGCTTCTGTGGTGGGAATATAACCTCCAGAAGCAGGAACACAGTGGCTTCTGTGGAACTCTAAGAAAAGAGTAGTGGAGTCTTGTTTTCAGGATTACAGTGAACTAGTCTTGAAAAATGGGGAGAGATAGCTATGGCTGTCTAAGAACTTGAACAATAGTTAAAGCTAACCTATTGGAATATATTAGCAGATGTTTGCTGCTTGCAGTTCTTCTGAGGTTCTCGGTGTGAAGCTAATGGAGTGCCTTGTTGTCCAGAAGGAACTGGGAACAGCCTATGATTTGTCTTCCCTGTTGTATGATACTTGTTTTGGTGAAGACAAGCTTAAAGGGAAAGGTAGTGAGGAACACTAAGCAGTCTGGTCTTCATCACTTTGAAAGTAGAATTGCCTTTTGTTTCTTTTTTGCTGAGAGTCTATAACCACGTACATGGAAAGAACATGAAAGGACAAATGCTCTTGCATATATATTTTGTAAACATTGTGCTACACAAATACATGTTTCTACACAATGTAGTATAAGAATGTGTATAATTCTCAAGCAGGAGTGTCTCATAATACACTTAAGTCATTTGCCTGCAATTCAAGGTGTATAATTCTTTTTCCCCCCCAAGCTTTATGGGCAAGCCCATACATTTGAATTTTCTCTAGGTACTGTTTCTGGCAATACTTCCTAGCCTGTTCACCCCTTCCACCCTCTCTCTATTCTATTTCTACTATGACTGTCTTTGTATAGTGGGTCTTAGCTTTGTCTTCACCCCAAAACAAAATTGATGTATGCAGTAGTAAGGTTTCAACGGATACTCTGCAAGCAGGAACGCAGTCCGTTTGTATTGTCCTGCTCTGGTCCTCTTCAAGCTGCACTTGAGCACTGGACTGGAGATCTAGTCATCACTTCCCTCAGGAGTAGACTACAGAAAAGTTCTGTTGGTGTGAAATTTGCTTTGCCATTTGAAGCCAGTACCTTGTGACTAGGAGGTCTTTAACCTTCCTGACAGTATTTGATAGTTTCTGGAGATGGCTGCAGGTCGATGCTTCTGTCTGTTGCTCTGACTTGGAAAATTCTTCCCAGAAGGTGGTGATCACTACATTGTGGGTGAGGGAACAAAACATGTTCTTTAGCAGCTTAACCAGGGTTCCTTGTTTTATTTTTGAAGAAACTAAAATGTTAATGAAGTTCTGCTGTTTGGGGCTGAATCACAAAGGTAGTAATTGGTAGAAGAATGGAATTATCTAAATGAAAAATTATGATTCTTGTAATTAAAGCAAGAGAAAGTACTGTCTTCTGAAGAACCTCTTCAGAGGTTTCACATGAACATATGCGCTTGTCTTGAGTACCTCTCTCAATCTGCTGGTCACTTACCCTGTTCGTAGGGTTGTAGAAATGAGTCTTCACATCATTGAAAGGGAATATAAATTGGTTTCTTCAAAGAGCTGACGTAAGAATTTTGATAACTGTTCAGAGCTCCAGAAAAACATCCATGCTTTTGTTGGGAGCTTCAGCCTGAAATGAATTAATTTTATCTGTGTAAAATGACATGAGTAATAAAAATCAGAGCTGACAGTAGGAAGACCCGGAGTTTTAAAATCCTCTTTTCACGGGAGCCATAGGATAGGCAGTCTCATTACCACCTGGTAGTGTTTGTTGGCTTATCAGAAAGCATTGTTCTGGTGGTTCCATTGAGCAGTGGTTCAGAAACCCCACATGCTGTAGTTTTCTTTGGCTCTGGATAGCCTTTTGCTTTGAATAAGGTGATGGGTCTGCCAGAAGAATTTGTGATGAAAACTAAATACATTGTCTTTGAAGTTCATTAAACCTGTTATAACTGAGCACTCCTGAATCATCATATTTTCATGTCAGCAGTGTGATATTTAAGGTTGTATATGTCATTATAAAGCAACAGTAGCCCCTCACCCAAACCAGTTTCTGGTCAAAGGCAAGTGGCAGTTTTTCAGCCCTTCGGCAGAAACATGAGCAGCAGCTCATTCTGATAGGGAGTAATTTCAAGTTACTTACTTTCTTTTAAGACATTCTTAATACTTGTTCCATCTCTTTACTTTTTCGTTTTTACAGGATGCTTTCTTGGTATATTAGAACTAACATAGTCCTCCATTCTTTTCCTATTAGTGCTACAAAACAGTCGCATCACAAAATGTTTCTGTCGTGCTCTGAAGATTAGCTGTATTATTGGCTTATAGGCCATTCCAGGGAGATCTGCTCATCCATGATACTGGAAGAAGCGTGTGCCCATGGGATCTGAGGCACAGCAAGTCAATAAAAACCCTCAAGTCTGCCTGAGATGGGGTGGTAGGGGAAGGCACCTCAATAACCTACTGATTCCAGTCTTAGGTATTAATATGTCTCAGTTAACAAAACTAGAACTAGGTCGTGTTGGTTTTTTTGTTTTTAAATGACTAGTATGCAACGTTCTCTGAGGGCTGTAGGCTTGTGCACCAGATACATATACCACAAATCTCATGTTTCCTCACTGTTGTTAACTGAAAAATCTTTTAGGTCATTTGCTGTCAAGGTTGTAGAGAGTGTTAATGCTTGCACAGACACCATCGGTGACTAACTGACTACTGTCAATAGTGCAGGAATCTACATAAAGATATGTTCTGAAGTTTCCTTACATTGTCGCATGCTTCAAAAGTTTCAGTAACCACTCACCTGTGCTTCTTGGCAGTTTTCGGTATTGCTCAGTAAAAAAGGTAAGAGGGGGCTGGATTGAAGTGGACTGCTTACTCTTGTCTCATAAATCTAATCTGCAAGATCTCTTCCTCTTCGTTTTCAGAATAGCATTTTTATCTTTCCTCCTTGTAATTTCAGCACAGTTACATTTTAGAAATCACAGTCCTTTGTATGTTTTTTTAGCTGTGAATGAACTGTGTACCAAATGATGTGGCCTTGGGCCTTGTCCTTGTCTGTGTGAATAACCTCTACCATTTAGTTCAATGCTGCATAACCAAAAGGGTGAGTGGGAGCCCCAGCCCTCTGTAACTAGAACAAGTATCTGTAGCTAAATAGAAATTGAGTTGTGCAGGCAAGGCCTAAAGCAAACTTGTGCCTACTACCTCGCCTCTCCTAGGCTTCAAACAAGGGATTGGGGAAATGGTGTGACTCGGGGGAGACAACAGTGAGTGTGTGTTATGGAACAGCTTGTAGAGAATTTCGGATGCCCTTGCTGTTGGTCTATGTAGTTGGAAGCAGCTAACTGAAGCGCTGAGAGCTGTGTGTTTTGTCTCTAAAAATAAATGCCTGGGCTGGAAATTTAGGAAAGCAAATTCTTAACAAGCCACTAGATGTCACCGCTGTCCATTTAAATACGGAGGTTTGCTGCAGAGGAGCTAAAGGGCCGCGTGTGGCATGAGAAAGAATGGTACAAAACGGTGAGGAACTGAGGCAGGTTCCCAGTGCCCTGGGGGGGAGACAGACCTGTAAGGTAGTTATTTGAGGCAAAGATGCTAAAAAAATTGTCTCTAACTAAAAGGAAATTTTAATTCACAGATCACCGTTTTTTAGCTTTTGAACATCAAAGGCTGGATTTATTCTGTTAACAAATGAGTATCAGTCCTCTTTTGTTTAATTGCAGTCTAGTGTAAGTTCCCTCAGACCTAGCTGATTTAGTAAACTGTAGAGAGATCATCCCTGGGCTTGGAGTTGCTGTATCTGTTGGGCTTGAGTCTGGCCACTTTTGCCTGCTTCCTCTTCACCCTGTCCCAGTAGCAGAGATGGTAGAAGTGAACATGAGCCAGCTCCTTAGTTGCCTGAGTTCATGTCTAGTGTGTTTTGTTAAAAGCACCAGTAAAGCTAGATTTATGATATAATATTGCACACTGACTGGCATGAACAGACAAGTTAATGTGTTTGCTTTTGCTTCTGAGTTGTGGGGGTCAAATAAAGGGGCAAGTGGGTGTAGGAACATCTTGTACTCATCAAAATTAGATGTTATAGTTTGACTCAGACTGTAGTCATGTATTAGCATGTAGTTCTTGGAATGGGTAGTTCCCATTCACTACTGCTCTGTCACTATCAGCATATAAACTGTCTATGTTTACCAGTGCAAATACGTAGATTCTAGTGGGAATTGATGGGAAGTCTGTTGTGCCTTGCATCGCTTCATCCAACAGCCCTGTACTGAGCTGTGGGAAGATAGACTGAAAACGGGCCTTTTCCTTGCAACAAGTGTGATGAGCTGAAATTTGAGGTTTGAAATATAAAAGACTTATAGAATTTGGGATTTTTTAACTTATTATTATTATTGTTATTCAGATGGATTAAGTATTTGTCTCCAGAATAGATGGAGTACCATGTGATTCCTTGTGGTACATACGAGAGAATCTTAGAGCATCCTTACAGGTGTCTGGAATCTCCTATCCTTTTTGTACATGGAAGAAGGGATCCCCTAGAAAGGAGAGGGAATGAGAGAATCATTTAGGTTGGAAAAGACCTTTGAGATCATTGAATCCAATCATAAACCTAACACTGCCAAGTCCACCAAGTTTTGGTTTCTGTAAAATAATTTGTCTGAACTTTCATGTATCTGACTTCAGAGAGGCTTCCCCAGTGAAACTGCGATATTGCTGGATCTGTGCTTTTTACACTGAGGTGCCGAAGAAGAAAAAGCTCTGTTTCCTTTGGAATAGAAATTTTGGTAAAATTAAAGAGCTTAGGGCTTGAAAATGGAACATTACAGTAGTGCCTGAAATTTGCAGTGGGTTGTGTATGTGTTCAGCTCCTAAACTCTCTGCTGTCTCTGATCATGCCCAGTCCAGACTTTATACCTTATGAGCCCTCGAGGATTTGAGCTTCATGCCCTTACTGTGATTTTGGACAAACCCTTTAACTCTGCATTTGGGTTTTTTCACTCATGGAAAGCTATCAGGCTACTTATTTGGGGTATGAGCTTTAAAGTAACCCTGGCCTGCAGCTGCTTTCAGGTGGAAGGAGGGGAAAAAGATTAAACAAACTTGTTAGATCTATCTGTTGAAACTGGTTGGGATGGAGAGAAAAAGGGGCTCAGGCATTTCCTCTCTGCAATGGCCAGAGGTGTTGGAGGCAGCTCCTTTGAGTCAGACTGGTTGCTTAGGAACAAGGAAGCTACAGGAGCACTCTAAGGTTACAAATAAAGCTATAACTGATCCTACAGTCTCTTTTTTTTTTTTTTTTTTAATTGTGGAGCAGTTCAGCAGAGGACAGTTTCCAACTTGCAGCAAGTCAGTATTGGGTTCAGACTTGCTGCAGTGCTTCACAGCCCCTATGATGATGGTTGTAGAGCTGTTTTAATTCAGCACTTGATCTGCAGAGCTTGGTTGGTGTGAAAATAAGCACAGCTGATGTGTCTGTACAACGTGAAGCTGTCTCACTGTACAGAGATTTCCATCATATGCTTCCAAACACCACACAAATACCCTTGTATTATAAGGGTACAGGTTGTACCTGATGTGTGTCAGGCGGTAATTTTGGCATTTCCCTACTTTTCAGGGGTTCATACATTCCTGCTTTGCTGCCATGTTGGGTCTAGGCTGGGTTGTTTAGAGAAGAGAATTTGATCTAGCCTTTTGTCTGTTTAACACGTAGTTTGCTTGCTTCATCTGTGACTGTGGCTGATACTGGTAGAGGTTTTTGCAATGGAAGTGTTCAGGAGAAGCTTAACCATAGCCTACCTCTCCTTTCATGCTCCATATCGAATGGTGCATTGTGGCTGGTGGCTTATATGAAAAGGATTGAACAACTGGTTTGGTATCCAAAAGCAGGTATTCTCTGCTTCATGCACTCGAAATCCAAGTGCTGGTCACTTGACATGGGACATGATCTTTGGAACACCGCCTGAACTTGGAGGTTGCTGGACTCTGCTTAAGTAGACATCGTGTTTTTTCCAACTAGTTAGTTATTCAACAGTCTTTTTTTCATCTCTCTGTGTGTATATACTGAATAGATTTTCTGATAAATAAATGATTACTGTGGAACTGAGCTAATAAAGTTGTTCCTATCTATAGATTCTCTTTTATTTTACCACATTGATTAAAAACAACGTGCACAGTGTGGTTTTCTCTGGGAGTAGATTTGGTATGTTTTGATCTCTAACGTTTCAACTCTATTCCCCTTTTCACATACAAGGGTGTGTATATTGAGCCAGTGTCTTTGGATGAATTAGGAATGTCACAGACAAAGAGGAATGTGAAGGCTGCTGTATTAGTTTTTTAGGACTTTTCTCTCCAGACTCTACATGACAATTATTAGTAGCTGCCCTGGCTGGTTGTAATGTCTGCTGTGTGTTTTTCACCACGAGAGCAAGATACTTACTCTCTGTTAAGAGCCTGTGAAGGTACGGGTAGTCAAAATTTGTTGGTCTTTGGTCTAATTAACATGGTTCTAGCAAAATAGCTGTTGTCCAATGTTTCTCATAGTAGCTATAAAGATAATAATATGTATAGCTGATCTAAATAAAATAATATTCCATGTGTAGCTGAACCATATGTTGCCATCCTTGATAAGAGGGCCATAAACTTAGATCAGCTCATGCTGCTTGAAAGGGCTGAGCAGAATGTCACTGGGTGAGGAGGAAACCGAGAGTTGAGGCTTACTCTCCTAGATGTCCCAATTCTTTGTTTAATACTTGCCTGTGTGACACAGCATGACTGTTTCAGAGTGACATCTGCATTCGTGTTACAGCGGTACATTCTGCTGAGCAGCCTTTTTTGGGAGAAAAGCACTTCCTTATGTTCTGCAGTCTGTTTCAAACACTTGCCTGCTTGCCCAGTTAATGAGATTGGAACAACTAGGACCATGTCATCTTTCTGGTATGTTCTTCTGAAAGGTTGCTTATGGTAATCCTTAGTATGTGCTTCAAAGACTTGCAGTGGCAAGGTTTCCAAAGCAAAAAATATGTTAGTACAGGAAACATCTAATGAAAGCAGAACATACCGAAAACCATTCCATGATAAACCAGAGTTTGTTCTCTTTCGGTTGAAAATTTGTAGTGACAAAGTAAGTATAAACTGTGAAGTAACATTTTTTACTTCTTTCAGCTCAGACTTCTGAAGGAACACATGAAAGACAGAAATATCCTCTTCTGTGAGCTTGAGTGGGTGCAAATCAGTTAACGTGGACTGTCCTGTTTATAAGTAGCATCTTCTTAAATTTGTTGTCAGCTGTTGATTGAGAAATGCCTTGTGATCCTTGATCTAACTAACATTTATACACACAGCCAGTTTTAGGAGACCGAAGTGAAACAACATATAGCAGTATTCAGCAGTCAGCAAGCCTAGATTCTGGTAATAGTTTCTTTGCTGGTGTAGAAGCAGAGTTTGCTCCCTGAAAGCTGTTTTTTCTCTGCACCATGGTAATAGAAGCAGCAGGGAGTTTTCAGAAGAATCTTGAGTAGCCCTTGTATCCTTATGGAGAGGTACCTAAAAGTGGTAACTTCATGGAATTGAGTGAGTCAGTGCTGCATTTCAACAGCTTTGAGTTACAGGGAGTTAGTCTCTTGATGCTGTGGCACCTGAGCCAAAAGTAAAGGTGTGTATTATTTGCCTGCCAGGCATCTTGTCCTGCCCTGAATTATGCTCTGAAGAAAGTCAACGATTTGGGAAGTTTGGGCTGAACTTAAGTTGAAATGAGGAAGTAGGAAGAATTTCTGCACACAACATAGGTATTACTGTCGGTCCTTCAGCACATCTGCATAACGCTAGGCCAGAGCAAGCTTGCTGAATGCTCTCCGTAAGTCAACCAAAATCTATAGATAGGGCCTTGCACAGAAGTTCAAAGTGCTCTCTTCTTATCCTGTTCTTTAGAAGTCAGATAATTTCTGGAGCTCACTGCCTCCTTATGAATCAACAGTGATGGTGGAGCCATTTCTTTTTGACTCCTGATACGTTGTACCTTCTTTTACTCATTCTGCTGTCTGCTGGGACAGGCGTCAGCTCAGCAGCCACCTATGTCTCCCACTCCTTTCACCTTCTCTGCTCACTGCTCTAGCAAAGAACTGTTTGATTCTGACATAAATACAACATATAGGAAGGGTTAATAGGGAGTGAACTGTGAAACTCCCTGCCACTAAGCTGGAAAAATAACAAAGAAATTAAGATAATTATGTGGAAAGGATAACAAGAGGCCCACTTGTTTCCAGGATATAGAAGGATGAAACATAGGAGACAGACCAAGGCTGTGCCAGGGTAGTGCGATGAATGTAGCTTGTAGTCTTAATTCTGATACGGCAGAATTAGTACAGGCTGTGAAAATACTTGCTTCTGGCCAGTCTCCCTTTCTTGAAGGGTGTACTGCTTTTCTCTGAGTCACGGATAGGAGCATCAAGAGAAGGTTGTGAGGGAGAGGGTGTCTCAGATCTTATCATTTGCAACAGACACAGAGGATGCTCTGCAAACCTCCTATATTGGTAGAACAAGGAGGAGTTAGAGCATACTTTGGATTCAAGAGGGTTACTGATGTACACACAGCTCTCCTAGATGCTGCTGAGTGTCATACCTGGCTTCTAGGTGCTTTTATTTCCTAAACTACCCTGTCTGTATGTTGAAATACTTGGGATCCTTAAAATTATCTTAGATGCTTACACAGCTGAGTCACTACTAAGGTGCCAGCAGGACAATTAAGTGCCATGTCTTTGAATTAATGCCACATCTCACTTGGCCTGTATAGCTGTTCAGAGCTGTCTAAGCAGCAAAGCAATAGGATGGCTGTTTTAATGACGTTTGACGTTTAAAGCGATTCATGTCGAAGAACTGATATGGATTTTTTGTTTGTTTGTTTGTGGGTTTGTCTTTTTTTTTTTTTTTCCTTTTTTTTTCATCACTGCTT
>VXBL01003724.1:640084-687931 GCA_013400195.1 Aramus guarauna
TAAAAGGAAACTAAGTTTGTTATACAGGCCCTTCCTCTCACAAACCTGTGTTGGCTGTGACCAATGACTTCGTTGTCCTTCAGGTGTTTCTCGATAACTCCCAGCATAATTTTCTCCATAATTTTACCAGGCACTGAAGTGAGACTGACAGGCCTGTAGTTACCAGGGTCTTCTTTCTTGGCCTTCTTGAAGATTGGAACAACATTTGCCAGCTTCCAGTCAACTGGGACCTCTCCAGATTCCCAAGACCGTTGAAAAATAATAGAGAGAGGTCTCACAATGACATCAGCCAGCTTTCTGAGCACCCTGGGATGAATCCCATCTGGCCCCATGGACTTGTATACATCCAGGTGGAGCAGCAAGTCCCACGCAATTTTGGGGTCAGCTGGGAGTTTATCATTACCACAGTCATGGTCCTGTAGTTTGCAGAAGATACCAAAAAACACACAGTGAAGGTAACTTTGATAAATGATGGTGGTAGAGGAGCTGCTATGCCTCTTTGACAGCTGATTCTGCAATGGGGATGCTGCCCCCCACTCAAGGGAGACATGGTGGACGGTTGCAGGAAGGGAAGGGCGAATTGCTTCATAACTATCACAGTTTAATCTGCCAGCACATATGAGAAATGCCGCAATTCTAATTTTTGTTCAGCAGGGCTGTTTCCTGCTCTCATTTACTGGGCTGGCCAAAGGAAAAGTTGGGAGGCTATTTTTAAGTGGGTATCAATGATTTTTCTTTTTTTTCCCCTCCTCCTTTTTTTTTTTTTCCAGTATGATATGGAGTAAAGAACTCTTGATACAGTCAACACCTTTTTCTCCAAACTGATGCAAACCAGAGCCAAGTAAACCAGCTCATGATAAGTTGCTGTTTTCTTAATACTTTTATTCTTTGAAGGTGTAAAAACCTTAGTACATCTTCCTGGTTCTGATACGTGCCTACTCTGTGGCCTTAGAGTCACGTAATGCTATGATAAAATGGGAAGAATGGTACCTGTGGCAGATGTGTGGCTATGTCAGGCTCTCAGAGGAAACAGCAATGTAAGACAAATTTATTTCTGAGTCAGAAAAAGCTCCGTCACCGTGTATATGAAGGGGACGGGGAGAGGAGGGCTCCCAAAGAAAGTGTGTTGGAGGTTTTCTGTCCTCTGCCTGGACTGCTGCCAGAGCTGGTGGTGGAATGAGTGCTGCAACAGATTAAAGTTACACTAATCCAGATCATCCAGAAATGTGAGAACCCCAATTATGCATGGGGAGGCCAGAAAATTGGACTGTTGCTGTTCTAAAAAAGAAAATACTCTTTCCTAATGTTCTACCGGGACTATCATATTGCAAACCAGTGACATCACTGTGAGCACCTACTAAGTCCTTGGTGGTTTCCTGCTGCTCTTTCTTCATGTCTTCACTCCTCAGGAACTGAGGAATACTTTAAAAGCTGCAATCTGGGGGCAACTCACCTATTCAGTGTTTAATAGATTAATGCTGATGCTTTCTTAGATCTTATGGCATGTTTGCACCTTGATCAAGATGTGCCCAAGTCTTTGAAAATTGTTATTTATAAAAGCAGCACCTGCAGTTATGATCTAAGTGCACTAAGCTGCAGGCTTGGGAGTTCAGGGTGGAGATATGTTGCATGAGCACTATCAAACAATTACTATCGTACAATCTCAGCAGGTCCCGGACCTACGCAGTGCTTCTGAGGAAAGCAGTGCTTCCATAGACCGCTTTGTTTCATCGTTTAAAATGTGTTGTGATTGAAATAATATCAGTCTGTACTGGAATGCCACACTGGCTGAACTTCCTTTCCTTGCCCAAAATATAAGCTTGTGGTTAGTTTTTCCTGCTTTTCTTTTCAGTTGCTTATCCTCTTCTTAAGCTGCTTTCTGTATTATAGCAGGGCACCATCTTGCACATTCTGAGACACCTCATTACTGCCTTTTTTATCTTTTTTTTAATCTGTTTGGTAGAACTATTCTCTCTGGCACATGGAACAGTTCGGGCTACAATCTGGGCTGATGCTACAGGTGAAATGCAATTGTAGCGAGACAAAACAGAGGAAAGGGGGATTCTGCTCTGAGGACTGGGCATGCTGGAACCGAACAACTTTGTGCATATACAAGAAACAGCACTGAGTGCTTCACTTGCAGTCGTGCGAGTTTCTTTGGCAGTCTGCTCCTGGTTTCCCTTGTTATAAAAAGTAGCAAATGCATTTCTACCAAAATTCTATGCACAAGTGTTGACTTTGATATGGCTCTTGGGTACAGACAAGAGCAGTATCACTGTGGTCATAGCTTATGAATTTTTCCCCCGGGGAAAAAGGCAGCCTTCACAGAGAGGTAGACTATGCATCTCTCTTGTTAGCTTTCATAAAACAGGATTATCTATAAGAGCAAAAATTGTAGGAAAGCAATGAAAGAATGAAGTGTTCCTGCACGTGTGTTTAGATGTTGCAGCTTGGTTATGAAAGCCAAGCTCCTGAGGCAGACGGCCTCAAGGCCTTCAAGCAATCTTGCCACTCAGAGAGCAGACCTCTAATACCATGAGACCAAGAAATCTTGACACTTAAAAAAAGTGGTTCTTTTGCTTCTGTTTTGGGCCTCCAGCACTTTTCACACTTCCCTTTAAAACAGAGAAGGACAGAAACTAACTTTGAAAGTAGAATCATAGAATCATCTAGGTTGGAAAAGACCTTCAAGATCATCAAGTCCAACCAAGTGTTTCATCATGATCTGCCTCCAGAGTCTGGGCTTTAAAAAAAACAAAAAAACACCAAAAAAAAAGTGAAAAGAAAGATGCCAGAGATGGTGACAGTGACCGTTCCATCTTGCTTTATCAAGCTCTTCTGTACAACGACCATGTGAGGAGACACAGCTCTGATCTAAAAGTGGAGTCATGCTGCACAGCTACGTGGTGTGACAACCCGGCTCCCAAAGTCTCTCAGGCTGCCTACGGGGGCCCTGCCCTCGTAACTTCGTGCCTGTCTCTGTGTCACTGATACCCTCTGCCTTTTGCAAGAAGAAGAAATTAATGCCATTCCTTAACTAAAGCAGTACCATTTTTTCCCCTAATGAGCCCCTGCCAAATGCTGTATCTGAAAAGAATCTTTATTGTGTGCAAATTTTCCCCTGCAGCTTACAAGCTGATTGATCCCCTGTGGGTCAAGGGGAGAGTGCCAGGAGAGAGAAGAATTCACTTCTGCCTTTTCAAGACTAATCCTGAAACGCAAGTGATTGCATGCTGGAAAGTGTTTCTGTACGTTTCTGAGAATTACGAGTACAATCCCATAGAGCCGTTGTGTTAGCACAGCCCTTCCTGTCCTCCGGCACCACATCGGGCCCCTGGATTTTGAAGACCAGTATAGGAAACCTCCGCACCTGATTGTACAAAATGTCTCTGCTTGCAATGAAACTCAGCGGGACCCAATACTCTGCATTAGTGTTATTGCCTCTTGTGCTACAGAGGGTCCTGTTAAAACTTTGGCCGAGTGTAGGGCAGTCGGTTTGGGTTCCCCTGAGCCCCAGCAAAGCAGGAGGTGCTTAGCAAAAGGAGTTTCGTCTTTGTTGTGTTGGGGGCACTGTAGCTCCTCAGTCTTCGTCTGGTGTCGGGACAGCGCTGGAATCGAGTGTTGTTCTGCCAGCTGTAGACTTTGTACTGAATGAGATTGATTTTCAAAAAGCAATGAGGGTGGGGGAAGAGAGGGGAAAAAATAATGTAGTGCAAACACAAATAATCTGTGCACTACTGTGCCAGCATGTATTTGCCACAGTTCTGTGGGAATTTCGTCTTCCTTTCCTAAAAGAGAGGAAAGGGGAAATATCCACTGTTTTCCTTTAATTTAGCCATCTTTTTTGAATTAAGAGAGAGATTTGGAAAGTCTGACTGTTTTTGCAACCCCCACTATAAAAATTGAAGCTGCTCACAAAGCTCACAGGCTCCTCTACCTCTCCAGCACTGTTTTTCCAGCGATGGAGAAATCTATAGTTCTGGCCCTGTGGCATTTTTTACAGGCGGTAGGGATGTTAATGCCAGAATCTTGGCGACTTTCCAACCAGAGTAATTACATTCTGCCGACCTGAAATTCTTCCTGCTTCTACACAAGGTCACTTTAGGCACCGACGGAGCCGGGGCTACAACCCAGTGCCCTGCTTTGCCCTCCTCTCCATCCCCTTGGTCTATCCTCCAGTCACCTTCTCCTCAAAGGACCAGAGGGCTCCTTGCTCGCTCTAAGGTACCCAGTGCCCCGTAAAAATTGAGCGAAGGAAATGGGTCTGAGCAAATCCCCTGAACTGCTGTCATTAGGTTTTGAAGTGTGACCCGATATCCCGCTTCCTTTGATAAGTCAGGGACTGGGATTTTTAACAGACAGTGGCTCTTTTCTTGTTCTCCCTTCGACCCCTTTTGGAGCCAGTGTGGCACAGCTAATTCATGAAGGAAATTACATTTATTACTTTTCCTAGCAAATGCGCCCTCTCTGCAATGCCGTTTTGTGCAGCGTAGGGCAGATGCAAGTCAGCCGGCCCATTTTCCTAATTTCATTTGGAAGGATCAAGAGACACCATGCTGGTCTCGCAGGCTGGGGGGCTCAGTCTAGAAAGAAAAGGCGCAGCAGGCTCCCGCATTGATGGAATCTATGGCATCGCCCCAAATGTTGGTTGTCCAAAAAAAAAAATCTCAAGGACAAAGTGTATCCTTCCAAAAACAAAACAAACTGCCCCAACAAAACCACACCAGCCTTTGTGACAGCCCTGACTAGGAGGCAGGGATCTGGTATTAGGGCAGTAACTCAGACGTCATTTCAGTGTAGAACTGCTTGCGGTGCCTTTGCCTTCCCCTTCTGCAAGGCAGAGCTGACAAAACCCTTGACCAGGAAACTCTGACATTCAAGGCAAATCTTTTTGCATGCCATATCTGCCCAGTCCCCTCTGTGACTGTGCACAGACCTAAATCTCCAGCAACTAATCCCACAGGTCTTTGTGTATTAATTCTTTACAGTGCCTCTGTGCTTGCTTTCCTCTTATGCCTAGTCTCTCTTTGATGTCCCAGTTTGCAGGTTTTTAGAATGACACAACCTAGGAAGGATTTGGGGGGGAGGGGGAATAAAACGTGCGAGAGTCACGTTGGCCAGCCTTGGGATCGGTTTTGTTGTAAGAATGCTTTTAGTCAAAATTCCAGAGTTATCCTCATTTACACGCTCTGTTTTCCTTTTACCCTCCTTTGCCTCTCATTTTTATCCGGTTGTTTTTCTTTGGGAGGAGGTGCTGGAAAGAGGCATGGTGATCATACCTGATGTAGTTATACAAAGGTGGTTTGGACAGACATCAGGATGGTCTTTCAAGCTTTCTTGAATTCAGTAGTGCTGTCAAAACAAATGTTACGGGACTTGGACTCAAATTTGTTGTTCTTGTTTGAAAGTGGTAAAAAGTGAACGATCATTCAGAGCAAATGTCTGCACCACCTCCACACCAGACTGAGTTTAACACTTGTATGGCTTTAAAAAACTTAAGTGAAGAGTCAGGAAAAGAAAGTGTAATTGCATTTCTACTTTGATCAGACCTAATTCAGTCCACTGTGAAAGCTTAATTTGCAGTGGATGAGACTAAATTTGATGCTGTCTCTTGAAATGCGCAAGATAGAAGTGCTGGGACAAAGTCAGGTCTGCAAATAACAGTGAAATTGCATGAACAGCATACAACTATATAGCATAGCCAAAGGTTAAAAAGGCTGATCTAATAGGGAAAGCAGGTGACCACCTAATAGTAAAGCTGTTTTTTAAAATGTATTAACCCAATTTTTAACCTTGCAGTCAGCTGCCTCAAAATACTACTGCCTTTGGCTTAGAGCCAAAGCATCGCTCCGCGACACAGAATTACAATAACCTACAAATAGAAAACAAAAGAAAAATAGAAATCACCATATTTGATATCCCTGTTTGTGATCTCTTGCTATTGTGCTTGTGTCACCAGTATGGAATGCGGTAAACCATTCGTGGTACGTCGTGTGCTCGAGGTGTGTGGTTCTGGGGCTTTCAGGTGTGCCCAGGTGTGCCCAGCTGTGCCACTGGCGCGTCCGTCAGACGTGGGATGCGAACGGGCTTCGGCACATCACGATGTCTAATCACTGCAGCGTTTCGTCCTTCCAGCTCTCCCCCTGATGGCACCGGGTTTCAGCAGAGAATTCGCTTGATTCAAAAGCGCCAGTTTAGGAAGTGGTGGGGAGGCTGCAAGACTGACTAGGTAAAGAGAGGGCATGTTTGCTGGCAGGCAAGGAAGCAAGGCAAGGAAAAGGGTGAAGTCTGCAGATGGGAGAATTAGTGCCTGCTGTTTGTGGGGCAAGGGCAGAAGGAGCTGCCTGCCAGAAATCTGGTGCTGGCAGAGGGATGCACACGCACGCACACGGAAGGAAGTGTGTGTGTGTGTATTCACGGGTTCATATGGCTGAGTCCATGTGCTTAGACATGTGGCATGTTTATGCAGATTCTCTATATGTATAAACATACCAGGAAGGGGTCTGCCTCTTCAGAAGTGATTCACAGTTTGGGGTGAGCTCACACGTTGCTTCCATGCAGCTTGCTTTGTCGGGATGAGTTAAGTTCCTTCTGCCCTGCTATTGCAAGCCTCTGAGGAGTAAACAGCAGTTATCTTGGAAAAATGTTTGGTCTGGTGTACCCACATACGGGAGCAGAGCGTGGAGCCTGCAGTCCCGCTCAGCGCGCGTGTGGAGAAGCCGGGTTCCTGAGAGATGCAATGCTAAAGCTGACACTGTCACTGCATCGACGCTGAATTTTAAGAGCAGCCTCAAGGCTGGGCCTGAGGCCAAATTTGCCGACTGTCCACACACGGGACTGGGTTGAGGGTGAACCAGCGAGCGTATTCAGGGAAAGCGCCTTGAATGAGCTCTGTGTATTTACTTGCCGCACAGGCAGGTCCCTGCGTGCCGTGCCTGCCCCATCTGCTCTTGCGGCGATGGCACATGACTGACAGGCACACAAAATACCCCAGGCTCTGCCTCAGTTGTCACCTGCCACAGGGGCAGCTGGGATTACAGCTCCGCTGCAGCTCAAGCCTAGTCCGGCTTCAATCCCC
Organism: Aramus guarauna; assembly: GCA_013400195.1. Lineage (NCBI taxonomy): Eukaryota > Metazoa > Chordata > Aves > Gruiformes > Aramidae > Aramus > Aramus guarauna. The sequence goes on from VXBL01003724.1 coordinate 647,163, forward strand.
TCCCTGGTTTGGTCTGCTCAGGTGCAAATTTTGTCAGCCGTGTCACGTCAGGAGATGCCTTTACCCATTTTGTGGTTCATTCACTCCTCCTGAGCCGGGTTCCTACTAACTACCCGCCACTGCCGGGACCTTTGAGGTTCCCAGGTGGAAGACCGGGGTAGGACACGGCTTTGTGGCCCGTACCTTTGTGCCAAGACACACGTGTGACACGGTACTTGAAAGGCAGTACACGCTGTGCACACAGAAAATCACTCTTCAGACACGGTATAAAGTTTTTCAGTGACCCGGTAGAAAAGTTGCTTGTATTGAACTATGCATAGAAGCATAAATAAAAGATAATTTACCCATAAGATGCATGAACTGGAAAATTTGCATGTCAGCCAACTCTTCTCTGGCATAAGCTTGATGTACTGCATCAGCAAATTGCGAAATGAGGGTTTTTTTCTCTAAGATTCAGTTCACTCTGAAGAAATAGGCAACATACATCTGGCCACAATTACATTATTAAGAGAGCAACAAAATAGAGTCTTAGATTATTATAATTAGTTATTTATGCTCAGGCATCACTTGTTTAGGTTCCCTACCCCTCTCTCTCTTTTTTTTTTATATATTTTTTTTTTTTCTTTTAGATCTTGGAAGCTTTAAATGCCATAGAAGCATTTACCTGTATGGCTGTCAGACAGTGCTCATGTTAAAATAGCACGGTGCAGCGTTATGCTGGACAAGGATCTGTGCAGAAGCAGTTTACTATACTATGATTTATGGCCCCACTTCAGCACAAGCACTTGAAGTATTTTGGTGAACTGGAGCTGAGTTCAGGTTCAAGTCCTTGTCCTACAGACATAGAATAGAATCATCTAGGTGTTCTCCAGGCTTTTCTTATTGATGGGTTTGCCATGAGAAAGGGGAAACCTTGGAGACAAACAGCACAGGCAATGAGGGCTAAACGGCACAGACCTGAGTAATACCAGGCTTAAAAGAACTATAAGGCAGACAGCAGCAGGCAGGTCTGGCAAGGGCTGGTATAAGAATATTGGAAATATCCCTTTCCAGCCCTGGGGTGCACCCCCATACCTAAGCTGAAGCTTTTTCACTGGTCAAGGATCCAAGAAATTCCTGTTATCTTGACAGTTACCTCGAACTTGCACCGGGGCAGCTGCAAAACCTTCCTCTTGCTGCGGCACAGAGCTCGAAGATCTGAGCGCTCATTTAACACCCCACCCCCCGCACCGGGGTTTCCAGCTGCTTTCTGCACTGTGAGCAAAACTTCAGGCTGCAAACTCTGCTTGCGTGTCAACGTGGGGAAGGCAGCAGCAGTCTCCCGGCTCTGAAGGGGTGCACGGTGAGATGGGCAGCGCTGAGCTGTCTCTGTGTGTGTGTGTGCGCACGTTGGGTGATTGCTGGCTCATGATACCTGTTCCTGACGAGTGACCCAACAGCCAACTGATGCTAGCGAAGGGCTTATCCACTGGCGAGTGTAGGGTTCGGTACTGCCTGACGCATGGAGTGCAGAAGGATCATCCTCCAGCTTTCCTCTTATTTATGCACATTGTAAAGCCTGTCCTGCCCAGCATCTGAGAAGGCAGTGGTCCTATCTTCCTCTGAGGACAAAGGCCACAGAGGGTCACAGGCTGGCTGATGAGCCCAAGGCTGTTCCTGTGACATTAGAATGGCTCAAGGAATTCTGTCTGTCCTTGTTTGGGGGAGAAGTGGCTTCTTTGTATGAGTCTTGGTTAGAAATTAATGCCACTGGTTTTGGTTTGAATAAGTTCAGCTATAGTAGGACTTGGCCATATTTGTTGTTCTGGGCACAGATTTTCTGAAGGACTGCAAATGAGGCAGTGCGACAGAAGGAATTACAGATGTTGGGATACATCTCCTTTAACACTGTGCGAAGTCCCTGGTGTTGTTTGAAAATCTAGAATGAAGGTCTTTGTGTTTTCTGTGCTACACATTGGTTAAATTTGCCAGCAAGACCCTCTGCTTTCTGGATCACTCTAGTGCAAAAGGACTAAAGATGTTAAAGCAGCCTCAGAGTGACTTGCAGCAGCATCTGGGTGATACAGCAGACTCGGAGGAAATTCTGCAGAATTGGAAATTGGAAGTGCTGTAGAAACTGTAAGGAATATTCCCGCCTACCAGGCAGTGCATGGAGTCCAGTTGCTGTTTCTGGCACCTGGCAAAACAAGACAGATGCTCTTTGCATAAGCCAGGTCCTTCTCTCCAAACTTTTCTCAGGCTGCCGGCAAACAACTCTACGGGCCCACTGCATTTCTTGGCAGGCCTGCTTCCCAGTGAAGAATGGATTCGGTGATCAGAGCTTAGGAGGTGCACCAAACAGTGCCGCTGTGGGATGGGCGGATTCTTCCCTTGAATACGTAGGCATTAAAAACCAATTTGTGGTAAGAAGGGAAAAAAAAAGAAAAGAACAGGAAAAATCTTCAGAAACTGTTACAAAACGAGTACCAGAAAAACATCTTGCCTGTATTTAAACAGGGAGAAGAGGCCAGGCGCTAGCCTGCCAGAGGAAGATACCAAACATGCAGGAAGCAGTGGGAGGCTCAGCAAACTTAAATGGCCAGTGGGTTGGAGATCAGGATGAGCTGAGGGAGTGCTTCCAGCCTCCCTGGGGAAAGGGCTTTCAGGGAGCGCTGTGAAGGGCCCCATGGGCTGAATTTCAGGGGAGAGAGGGCAGAATGGACAGTTGCTGGCGTTGTTCGTTCCTGCCTTTGAGCACATCAGAGGAAAGCCATCTGACTCAGTCCCCTTCTCACTGATTGCCCTCAAGTCAGGAGTGAACAAGATGCTTTGGCACCCAAAGTACATGTCATGTATTCATTCTCCCATCGGTTTTCCCTCCTCTTGTGCTAGGCTCCTTCCAGCTGCTGCCACTTCTAGTCCCCCTCTGCAAACCTCTTCCAGGACCAGCAGGTATGCTGATGGGTTTGAGCATATACACTCCCTCTGCAGTCCTTGTTTGAAAGGACCCCCAGTGGAGGGCGGGACGCAGAGCTGAGAACTTCCACATCACCAAAAAATGAGACATTTCCATTCTGTGCAATTCATCTTATGTCAAACTGGAGGCATTTTAATACGTGTGCCAAACACAGTAAGTCCACAAGTCTCTGCATGACACCCTCCCTCGCACCACAACACACACGCAAACTATTTCCAGATTGCAAATATAGCTGTTTAACTGTATTCATTATTTGTTTGGCCTGAGGAAGGAGTTAAGTGTCTGAACAGGGAGTTCAGCAGAATTCAGGAAGCTGAGTTCAGGTTATGAACCCAGAAATTCCCACTCTCCTCTCCCACTTAGCTGAAATCCACCTTTTTTTTTTTTTCCCCCTTAGAAAAAAAATCACTATGCCCAGAAAAAGCTTTGTTTTGATTGTGCTGAACAAATTAGTACCTGCCTCGCTCAGAGCTCACCTAACCCATTCCCAGGTGTGTATTGGCCAGAGAAGAGACACAGGATGGTGGGGAGTAGTTTTGATGGCTTCTGTTAAAAAAGTTTCACTGTGTGGGAAAGAACTCCAATACCTGTTGAGCCAGACGATGAGTGGAAGAGAGATCTGGGTGCTGGGTATGAGGGAGTTAGGCACGGTTGTGTTGCACTGAATCCCTTAGCCTCCTTCAGAGGGGGTTAAAACGCATTACAGCTGGTGCCGAGTATACCCTGGTAGCTGTTTTCAATAGTACACAATAAAGTCCAAATATTCCATTGTCCTTCTTTTCCTAAACTCCTGATATATAGGATTCTGAGGGGTCCCTCACCTTTGTCTTAGCTTTGTCAGCTTTCCCCCTCTGTCTCCCTAATAAAACCCTTCTCCCCTTTGCAGTGCTTTGTGATGAGAGTTACTCAGCTCTCCCAAACTCTTTCCTCAGAGTCTTGCAAGAGTATTGGCAGTGTTTGTAGGGACGTTCTCCTTTTGGGATGTATCTTGCTGGAGCCACCAGGCCCCTCTCCTACCCCAAAGTAGTCTAGCCCTGAATATTTCATCTCATTTTAAACCAGGCATTCAAGTCCATCAGATGAATTTTATGTTACGAATGTCAGTTTCTGGCGTTTGCTCATCGTGGAGCCGAGCAGGACCAGCTCAGACAGTGGCCACTTCTGGAACAGGCTCAATCTGTCCCAGAGCTCTGCACCTCAAGGAGAGCCCAGGTACAGCTCTGACTACCTTTCCGCTTTCCCCAGGGGAATCTGCCTCATCTTGTCCTTCATGGTTTAGCTGTGTCCTGAGTCATTTTGCTAGAGCCTTGTTTTATGCTTATCTGGTCTATAACGTGCTTGCGTGACACAGCGGCATCGCTGTGTGCACACCTGGTGGGTTTGGGGCTGCCACCACGTTTGAGAGTACAGACCAGCATTTCAAAGCAACGGAAGATCATCAAGACCACTTTGGCTAAAGTAATTCAGACTCCCAGAGCAAGGTTGCACAGATCAGTGCTGCTGGATTTCATGGGAACCGGCATGTTCAAATATAGAAAAAAACTGAGGAGAAAAATATATGAGATGATACTAAGGCCAGAAGGATGTAGCTCAATCCAAGGTGAAACCTGGAGGAAGGAAATACAGTACTGTTGGAATAGGAGAAGTGATTTTAAATTCTTGCAAACAAAGACACCTTTTGTGACCATGGCCCTTCCTTCTGCTATATCAGCACTTTGGCGGTAACAGCTTGGGAGTCTGAAATCAGTTTCTAAACCCTTGAACTCTTAGTGTGAAAAAGCAGCAGGAGGAGGAGGTGGATTTGCTGGGGATAAAGCTCTTATCCACAAACTGTTTATCGTTTAATATCAATCTAGGGACAAAGATAGCCATAAATCCATGGGAAGCACCTATATTCTGTATACATTCTAATACCGAATGGGATGTGTGCCAGGCAAGTGGACTGTGGGGCAGCTGGGCTCTTACTCTGTGAGGAGAAGTTTGCCAGAAAATTAGATAAATTACAATTAGACAAACATTAGATTATTCAAGCAGGTACTATTACATTTGTGTTTATCTGGATCAATACAGCTCCTTCTTAAATCTAAAATACTTATTTAATTAATTGTTTTTGTTTCCAAAATTGGTGCAAAAAAGCAAAGAAAGCATAAAGTGAAATTAAATGTTTTGATAGGATGTGATTTTTCCTGCCTTTATGCCTACTTCCCCCCCTCTGTCTGAAATGCCCCATTTGCCAATACAGTTAGGATAGACTTTCTGAGTTTGAAGGGATGGAAACAGGACAGAGAAGTGGTAAGTTCAACAGCATCAAGAGGTGACTATCCAGCACTGACTATTTGCTTGCTTAAGAGTGTTTACCCTGGTCCATGTGGCACCCTAAAATGTGTCCCCAGGCAGGCATCTAGCTCGTTTTTCCTTATGGGATGCCCACAGAAACCGTTCTGGGGGATGCAAACTCAGGTCCGATCATTTTCTCAGAAATCCCGATCCCCCTTTCTTGGAGATCAATAGCCGACTGCGCAATATCAACCTCTAGCCTTCAAAGGCTATTCTTTTTCCTGGGAGACCTGCGTATCTCTTTTTTCTGGTAGTTTTTCTAGCAATATCAACTACTCCACAGTTCTGAGTCCTGAAAGCCTGGAGAACTGGTAGTCTCGTGGCCGTATGCCTGTGCTTGATGGGAAGTTATGTGCCAGAGAGCAGGGACTTTGCACTCCTGGTTAGGAGGTGGTGTGGTGGTGTGCTTATGCCATTGCAGCACAAACCTGTCACTGCTCTGAGGCTCTGCTTTCCTTAAGGGACTTTGAGACTCGGGAGAACAGGAGTAAGTGATTTTAAATGTCAGTAGTTGACAGCTGACCATAGCAAGGGCTTCAGGAACCACCTTCCTCGATGCACAAAAATGACAAGTTCAATAGCAGTCTCTAGCCTGTTCCCTGTCCAAAGCTCTAGACAGTGACCACCCTGGGTTTGGTGACAAGACATCTGAGCCTTGGGTCATCTTTTTTCCATTTCTTTTTTCCCTAGAGTATTTCAGTGCATAACAGGGGAAATCAGCTAAGCAAGGTGGGTATCGGTCATCTTCCATGCCAGGGCAGGGTCATTACTGCCTCTCATGACCTTGGTGCTGGGCAGAATGATGCCATGGCAACATGGATGTCTGCTCTGACCTGGTGTCTCTTGACGCTTGTTCCAGGGCATTTCTCTGCCTCTGTGGAGTATGCCGAGACAAAGAGCTGCCCTTACAGTGCCTCATCCCTGAAAATCCCTAAATTGTGGAGAAGGACAAGTTGGCCATCTGAGTTCATGGCTTCCTCCTACTGCTGCCTGCCCCCTTGAGTGATAAAAGCCTTCCAACCCTTCCATGACACTGCAGCAGCACAGGCACCTGCCAACTTGTCTGTGACCTGTGCTGCCCTCCTCTAACAGCATTTCACCAGCCCACCATACCCTGCTACCAGATATGCCATGAGAACTGCGATCTGCCTAGGGCTGCGTGCATCTAGCTTTCCAGGCTTTTGTCTCACTTTGGCTTCTCCAAGCAGCAGCAGGGGTTTGTCAGTCTGAGATTGCCCCAGCTGCTGCTCTTTCTTACCTCAGACTCACCATTTCCCTCCAGGACTTCACATGTCCCCAGACATCTGGAGCATCTGGCATACCCATGTCAGCAAGAGAGAGCAGTCCCGGGCTCTCCAGGGAGAGCGTGTTTCTGACTTCTCGCTGCTTAGGAAGCATGGGGCTGGCCTGCCGAATGGCTCGTCGTCTGCAATGCAAGCAGCATCTCCCCCTCCCCACCCCCAGACAGACCCAGATGCCAGGGTCGGCAAGCGAGGGCACCACGAGGGGACCTGCCAGCTCTGCCACTGCAGCTGCTCCCTCTGTTGCTGGCAGCTGGGCTTGAATATTCATGGCAACAAAAGATTAGCACTGTGTGTGCTTGGCACTGGAGGCAGATAAACTTTCTTGAGGTGCCGGTGGCTCTGTTCTCATCCCATTCAAAGAGCTCGCTCCCTCTCCCCCGCTCCACTTGTCTGCTTCATCGACCAGCTGATTCTCTTGCTGTATAAATGGCCTCTGTTGGGAGAGGGAGGCGAGCAGCTTGATTAAGCATTCAGCAAAGTGGTTCGGAGTCCAGACAAACTAGCGCGGATCTTGCCAACACTTGCACTCAATTGGCACCGAGGAAAGCCAGGAAAAAAGCTCATTTATAAATGGGCGAAATTTTGCAAGGCATCCGAGTGGACTTACGAGCTGCTATCCCCTGCTGAAGTGATTTAGACATTTAAGACCATCATTCCTTCTGACTTCCACTGACATTTAGGGGTTTGAGTGTCTAAAGAACATTCAAGAAGGAGACAGATCTTTCAGTTACATAGAAACTTTTCAGTTTCACCTCTCACCATCACCGATGGGTTTAAAATGCTGTCTGCCACATCTCCCTCCCTGATCTGAGCTGGCCTGGGGAAAAAAAAAATCAAATTAAAGATTGTTATCAAATTATTGACGCTGGTTAGAAGTGGAAGAGGAGAACTCCGTTGCTCTCCTCCTTTTGCCATTAGGTTATAATTTGTGAAAGGAACCTGGAGTTGTGGCAAGTTGTAACACTGGTGAAGTTGCCAGCACAGGACTGGCAGCTTTGAAAACTGCCTCAGATGAAGGGATGACCAGCCTGGGCAGACTGAAAATGTGAGCTGGGAGTGTGAAGTGCTCCTGTGACAATCTAGGAGATGCCCTTACCTACAACACATTTAAACCACTCTTGGTCCCTTTCTCAGCATACGTTTTCAGTCCTCCATGGGCTGGCAGGGCTGGGTCACGTTCAGCCCAGAGCAGGTGGGCTGCTCATGCTGGGAAGGGAAACCTGCAAGGGTAACAGGCAAACAGTGGCTGGAAGCTGAAGAAGGGTCGGTTGCAAATGACCAAGCAAAACCACCAGCGTGATAGCAGCAGCTTTTCAAAGGCATTCAGAAGTAGGTGGAATTGGCTGGGCTGTTGGACTGTCTTGCTCTCTCACCCAGTACGTCTTCCTCTTCCCACCCAGGCACGGCTGGTGGCAGCTGGTGGCCGGGTGAGAAGTGTGACCAGCTGAGCCGCTTCATTGCTTCAGTGGCCCTGCTCAGGCTGCGGTGCTGCAGCTTTCCCTTGGGAATCATGTTGTCCTCACCATGTGCTGTGCTGGGAGTCGAGGTGCCCAACCCAGGCTTCTCAGCTTCCCCCAGGGCTTCACATTAAAACTTAGACTTTATGACCTCTCCGGTGAGTGCTTTGTCAGTTAGTCTTTGGTAGACAGAGCAAACTTATCCCCCTGGATTTAAGAGAAGGTATCTTTTCAGTCAGTGGAGAGAAAGCACATCATCTGAGCTGTTCCAGCTCTCTGCTTTAGGCTGAGATGAATCATATCTTAGGAGAATCTTCTCAGTCATCAGAAGGGAGTCTAGATAACTAGATCAAATGTGGCCATCTGTTCTGTAGATAGATAAAGTGGCTGAACTGATCTCCCCCAGAGCAGCCAGGGATAGCAACACCCCAAGGAACATCAACATCTCCAACAGCGTCTGAAGTCAGAGGGATGAACCATGTTCATGCTCTGAAGAACTGAGGACGTAACGGCTTGGCACCACATAGCACAGTTTTGTGCTGACAGTGGAGAGAGAAGAGTTTTCTAGATCTTCCCCAGGACATCATATAATGAGGCTTTGGGGGCCCAGCAGTAAACGAATGTCACAAAAGGCTGCCTGATGGGATCTGCTCAAAGTAGCCAAATAATTATCTTGCTTTGGCAAACCGCTCAGGTCTTCAAGTCAGGATAATATTAATAGTTTATTATTTGCTGCTGTGTGGGAAATGGGAATAATTTTGAGTTTTCAATAATTTGCTAGGAAATTAATGTCTGATGCCAAAAGCAAGGCTGCTGCATTGCTAACCATTCTCCAAGGATGACAGTGGGGGAAGGAAAGAGCTTAGGGGCATGACCACCTGCTCCTTCTCCATCTGACGCTGCCATAGTCACAGTCTGCCCAGATTTAGCTTGACAGGTCTCTTGTGAGGACAATTGAAACAACCTCATTAGAAAATAAGAATAGAACTGTTCAGAAATGAAAAGTAAAATTTGCTTCTGCCAGTTTCGTGAGGATCCTCACTGTGCATGAAGTTGCGTTGTAAGGCCAGTGCTATCTAGGAGTCCACAAGTCTTTTTCGAAGAGGCAAAATGGCCAACATCCTTAGTTGGACAGATCTGTTCAAAGCTCATGTTTTCCACTCACGCCCTCACAAACAAATTCCTGGTAATGATGATCACGCCTTGGGCTGATCCATGGGCTGGGAGGCCGGGTCAGGCCGGGCTACATACTGCTCTCTTGTTTTGAGAATTCACTTGAGGAGATGTAACACAACATTGTGCTGGTTCATTCCCAGGCACCAGCAGGACTTTTCTCGCCTCTTCAATATTCTTTCTTTCTGTCAAGCCCCAGTTAAGATCTCAAGAGTTTTTCTTCAGCAGATTGTCGTTTTCTTCTCCTTTTACCGATTTTAACAGAGGTCTCCATTCTCCATTTGCGGACAGGGAGCATTTACCACCCTGTGCATTAGCCAGTGTCTTCACCTAGCCAATGTTGCCACACAGTGCAGCATTGGTCACTGTCATATTCTGGGTCATGGAAATGCTGCTCACCTCATCCATGCCGTGTGTCATGAGCATCTCTGACTCCTTCACTCCCCTCACAAGCCATCGTTCAGCACAAGAATTTTTATTGGATGCAGCTACATGGAGACACAAGCTGGAATTAACACTTTATCATGCAAACACAGAGCAAACTGCCACTTCTTCAAGTCTTTCAACCTCTCTTAAGCTGTCTGTCTCTTTGGGGTCATTGCATTGACGTGCCTAAACAACACTGCCTCTGCTGATATCAAAGCCGTGAGCGCGCCCAAGCTGTTCAGTGCAGCATCTCAGGTGATAAACTGTGTCACCTGGGTGTGCACTGCAGCTTATTCACTGACAGTTTCACTAGAAGAACAGAAATAAGAAAGCACCTTCTCCACGGCAGCACTGGGACACTGCAGCTTTTCCCCAAAGAGCAGTTTCTGGGGCAGCCCTACCTCATTCCTAGACATAGTCACAACAGCAAATGCGTGACTCATGTGGAGAGCAAAGCCAACTCAGCCTGATTCATCTTGCATGAAGAACTGGCCCAGGATATTAGGCCTTCACCTGCTGTTCTTATTTTAAACAAAAAACCCCCAACCAAATAGCAGAGAAATCTGTTCTTAACATAGACTGAGTGTCTGGGAAGGTCCTTAGTTATTCATCAGCATGAGAAATGTCTACATACCCAGGTGCAACCCTTCATCTTGAAGTGTGAAATATATCTGATGGCCTCAGAGAAATGGGCACAGGGCAGAGCTGAGACTGGGGACTCCCTGCTCTGAACTCTCCTCTGGGAAGCTCCTTCCTGAGAGCAAGCCCTGCTGCTGGTCACTTCACTGCCACTTACAATCCAGATGCTTCAAGATCTCAATGCTTAATAGCTATTGCAAAGAGTGGGACATCTTGGAGGCCCCAAACCTAGGTGTCCTTAGAGATGCTACCTACTTCTCACTAAATTTAGCATCTGGAGTTTGACCCAGGGAGCTCGTGCCGTTGCTCAGGGTGACTTCTTCTGGCTAAAAGTTGTACTGACAGCTACAGCCGGTGCTGTCACCCCACTGCTGGCAGCTGGCTGGGCTGCCACTGCAGATGTACCAGCACATACGTGCAACACAAGGATACTTGTCCCTCAGGACAGACACAGCAGCAATCTTTATCCAGTGCCAGAGCAGAACTCAGTGAGAAGGGTTTATTAATGCAATTGTATTTTTAAAAGCTTCTCTTTCATACAGCTTCTATGCAAAGATGCACAAGTGCAGAGGTAAGGAAACACTGGAAATTCAGGAGGATCTGGGAAATGAGGCCTTTTTTTTACATTAACTTTGAACATTGACAGGCTTTGAGTGAAGCTAAGAAATACAGTGAGCCTCTTGCAGTTGAGAAGAACTACAAGAAAATGAGGCTCTTCTTTCCTGAGCACAAGTGTGATTTAGAGGGCCAGAGATGAGACTCGTGCTAGAGAATCAAATGGCAGAAAGAACCAAAGAAAGGCGGAGAGACACACTTGGCATCTCTCAGGGGGATTTTAAAGAACTTTTTAAAGGCCTTTTAAGTAAGGCAACCTGGCAATGTTCATTTTGTAGAAACCACAGTGGCAGAGATTAATTTGGAACTTGCAAACTAAACAAATGTACCTAATTAATTTTCCGAGAACATGTTCCACCTCAGTCAACAACAGAGAGCCTGCTTAGTCCATAGAAATGGCCCAGGTTGTAAAAGCCAAACAAACAAACAATCCCCTTGCAGTTTGCATGAAGATTGCAGAGATAAGGCTCTCAGAGAGTACAACAGGAAGCTCTGAGCTGGCAGCAAACCTTCTCCTATAAGGAATCTTGGAAGAGCTTGAAAGAGGCAGAGTGTTGGGACAGGGAAGGGAAATGAGTAACAAACAGGAACCCTGCACAAAAACAACTGACTTCTGCAGCCTGTGACGCCAGCTTTTCTCTTGCAGCGCAGGGAAACAAGGATGCTTCATTCTTAAACTTTCACCTTTGACGACAGCAGGCCAAGCAGCAGCGTTACGTAGCAAGCCATTACGTTTTACAGCAGTTCTCTCCTATTATCCTTCCTGTTTCTTTTCCATGAATCAATTATTATCTGTGAATTGATCTTACTGGGGAAAAGCTGATGTTTTTCCTACTAGATGTGTGTGTTTGCGTGAGTGCTTCTGCGTGCACACACACATATTTGCAGATCATGGGACTCCGTTTTCTTTGGGATAAGCACAGAGCTTTCCTGGTGGCGCTGGCAGGCAACAAGAGCTTATGTGCCATTAGGACAGAGACCCCAAGGAACATGTATTGAACGTACAGTCCAGCATTGCGATGTAAGTTTAGATGTTGTCTCTAGAACCGGAATGTCATTAGTTGACATGAAGAAAAAATACCTGTTTACCTGGTGAGGGTACTAAATTGCATGAGTGAGTAGAGATGGAAAGGAGAAAACCTGAGTACACGGCATAATCACATGGATCAGCACTTGTTAGCCACAGGTTTCTCATTTAATAGTGGAATGCCTTGATTAAAAGCATGACCATCTGTTGGAGCAAGGCGTTGAGAAGGGCCAGGGACACACACTTGGAGTTTTGACCTGCACTGCTTTTTGTAGATGATGCTGTTTCAATTGCAAAGCATGTCCTTCCTCGTGAGCTGGCCGCCCAGTGCTGGGTAAGCTGCTGTAGCTGTGACTCTCTGACACAACTCTGATTTCAGCTGGAGGACACAAGTTCTGCAGCACTGAGAAAATTAATTTTGTCCAAAAAATGAGTCTCTGCATCTTCCACTAGAAATAATGGGACAATGTCTTCCAGGCTGTCACCTTGATTACACAGCTAGTTACTCATGTTCTGAAGGGAGAAGGGAACTATAGCAAACAGCGGGTAAGATAAGGCAAACAATGCGCAGCTTCATCTGCCTTGTATCCTCCCATGAAGTGCTTTGCTACTGCCATTTCTCATGCCTTTAGCAGAGAGGATAGATGACACCATTCTGCAAAGCCACCAACCACTGATCCAAGGGTTTGACTGTCAGACTCACGATTTCCAGCTGCCTGCCCTCCTCCCGTGTCAGAAGTTACCATCCCCACACCATTACACGTACCTGCTTCTGCACCGGGAGATGTCACGTCTTAGCTTAACCCACCCACTGACCGCCTAGGGAGCTGGAGAGGAGTTACGGCACCATGTTAAGCACTGAGGTCTGCAGCAGAGGAACCAGAGTGAGGACATGGACAGCTCAAGTTTCCCTTGGCTGTAACTCCATGCCATGCGCCAGGCCCAATCATAAAACTAATGCTTATTCCTGAAGCTTAAGGAGAGGAAAATCCAGATGTAGCTAGTCTTTCCTGGCTTTCTAATGGCAACAGTAATGATTAAGCCTGAAAGACCGACTAAAAATATATAGTAGTAATGAGTTTACATAGTGTAGTTTAGTGCTGTGCATGTTTCTGGCTGAAAATTGAAAAAAAAAACAAAAAACCAACCAAACAATCCAGGTGTTATTGTCTGGTTCATCCCATATCAGTTTTAAGCAGCTTGACGTGAAGGATGTCAGGAATGAAGCTGCAGAGCACAGACAGCAGACCTTGCAGAGGAAAATGTGGGTGTCCAATCAACAGAAACTCCCCAATTTTTCCATGCTAACACTTAAAAAAAAATACTTGTCCAGATTGCCTGACTCTTTCCAGTGAAAGAAATCAACAATTTTACCTTACAGTTTCTCTCATGGCCAGTATAAATGAGCATCTTTCACTGACTGCACTAAGGGGCAATATTTTATGCCAAGCCAGTCACTTGGGTTTGTAGGGCTGTTGGTGTGGGGTCATGAATTGTCATCTTCTTAGCACTGATGAATGTTTTGTAGCCACAGGAGCATTTCCAAGTTAACTAAGTGACTAAAGACTGACTGACTGACTGAATGGAAGCAGTTTGGGTCAAATGAATTCTTCATTAGTATCTCAGAGGAGAGCCTGTCATTTTAGGACCTCAGAGGAGCAGAATATGGGGCGGCTGTGTATACCGCTCAGCAAACTGTCAGCACAACACACTAACAAATTCATAAGCTGCCCTTAAATGAACCATTAGGAGGCCAAGTGATTAATAGGTTGATCTGTCGAAACTGTTAGTTTCCTAAAAGCATGACTGAGTGGACTCATTGCTTACGGTACAAGGAGCTGTTATTAACATTCCAATAGCTGTTTTTCGTTAAAGACATCTGTGACTTAGAACTGTGAAAGCCTGTTTGGTTTTGCATTTGTGTCTTAAATAAACGAAACACTGCATTTGTATACCCAGCACATGTTTCCTTTAAGGGGTTTGCTTTCAAAGCAGTCAAAGCAAAATACATTGCCTTGTGGCAAACACAGCTGATGGGGTACCACTTTGCAGCTCGTGGGCTTTCATCTCCTGCAAGGACAATGTGACCTGGGGAAACTTTGGGTTCCTTCATGCAACATTCCTTTTCTGTGCCAAGATGCTGCTTTGCTTTTACACAACATGTGGACCCAGGCATTTGGGAACTTGCTTTTTGGCAGCCATATTTCTAATGTACAAATACTGCAGAAGAATTTCTGCCTCCTTCCCCACAATGCCACATATGTGTTTCATGCTTGTACCTCTTTCTCCAGCTGTTGGAGAAAGCAAATCAGAACTGTAATTACCAGTAAATTCTGCCTCAGCAAAAGAATTTATTTTTTTGAACTGTCATGGGTCAAGGAAAGATTATGAAATAACAAATGGGGAAACAGGATAGTGCAGTGGTTAAAGAGCTTTTTACCCTGAGCAACCTGAATTTGGCAAACTGGTGAATCACCTAGGCTTGGGTTTACAAAAGGACTTGGGCCCTCAAGATTGAATCACATGCTGTGGAAACCCTGCTCAGCCAATGTCATAGCCATGTCATAGAATCATAGAATGGTCAAAGATCATCTAGTTCCAACCCCCCTGCCATGTCACTAATGTTTTGTGGGCACTATGTGTTCTGACGTATTTGTAAAATATATAGTTATCATACAAGGAGCAGAAGCTGCTCAAGTATCAGACTTTGAAACCATCCATCCCTCTTTCCACCCAAAAGCACTAACCATTGCACTGCAGCCGAGGGCCCTGGTCACCTGCTGTCTCTGGTGCTTAGTGATTCGGTCAGCAAGACCAGCCGGAGGAGGTTCTCTCTCCTGAACCTGCATCTCTCAGGCAAATGCTTCACCTCCTGTATGACAGAGTTTGGAGAGAAAGGGTGCTCTTAAACTGTTGAGCTGATGCTTGTGGGACTAGCCAGGGACAGTGATGGATAGCAGCATCACACAATAATTTAGGTCCTCCTTCTTCAGAAGAATGGGGCTTGGAAGGGTTTGGCTGCTGAACCCCCTTCTCCCAGGAATCTGCAATCTTAGGCTGGAAATACATGTGACAGGGCAAGAAACAACCCAAAAGAGCAGCAACAACACAACCTGGAACTCTACCAAAGGGGGGAGGCCTCAGGACTTCATGTTGTGGTCACAAGAGCCAGGAGATCCTCACAGAGGTCTTTGGACAGGAGAGGTGCCTCCCGCTCAGGATGAAGCAGTGAAAGCCACTCAGTGTGCCCACGGAGGAGTCCTCGCAGCCTGATTCTGGTGGGGGGAAAGTAGGAGAGCTCTGGGTGGACTATCTGTGGTTGAGAAAGGACTGGCACTTTACAAGAAATTGTGTGCAGGGAAACTCTTGTTTAGGATAGGAGGTTGGGAACATCCAGGCTTTGTTATATCAGGGCCTCTATGTACACACTTTGAGAGTATACAAACTACACAGAAGAATGTTGATCCATCGCTTGGGTCAAAAGGGGAAGAGCAGTAGCAGAAAGAATAAATTTTGTGCAATGCTGAGGCAGGACATGGATGGGAAGCTGTTCTCCTGGTATGAGAAGATGTTTTTACTGAAATAGATGAGACTGTGTTGAATTTTCAATTTACCAGCAAATTGGACGATTTCCTCAGCAGATGGGATGTCTCACTTCATACTCATTTTTGTTACGTCAATATTCAGACCCCACTTAGTGCTCTTTTGGTGAATCATGTTTGTAAACTGTATGGTGCAGCTATTCAGATATTGGGCAAGGTCCTGTCAATTTCTATACGCTGGAAGCATGGAAGCTATTAAAACAATCTGAAATGTCCAAGAAGAGACTATTTTATAACCTACAAATCCTACTAATATCTTCTGGGTTCAGCTGCCATTATTCCTACTTCCTTGAAGGCAGTCTTAGATCGTGAAGTAAAACATTTCCGGTGACCAGCACAGTCTGGGAGGTACCACGTATGATAGCTAGAAGGTGCTGCAGCATGGTTTCATGCGTTATTCTGAGTCAGGAGATGTCTATGCAGCTCTCCAAACACATGTGAGCAGTCTCCTTCCATGCTTTCAGCTGACTGCAAACTGTAAATGTGAAGAACATGACATCAGGGCTGCCTGAGAGGAGAGCCTTAACTCAGGTTTGGCAATCCTATTCCACACTCATCGCTGCACTAGCCAGATTCCCGCTCTTAACAACCATGTCAGGGAGTGAATAAAGAGATTCTGCATCTGCTCACAAAGGACCACATCATGATGCTATCAGCCAACATCCTTCCCATGGATGAGCTCTGGCCCATGGGTTAGTTATGAAGCACGTGCTCCACAAACTAAGTAGCCACTGTTTAAAGTACAAGGGCCTGATTCTTTTCTTACTCACAGCAGACGGAGGAGAAAAACCTACTAATCAAGGACTCAGTGTAAATGGACCTGGCAGTACCTTCCTGAGTCGGCAGACAGCTTGAAACAATGGCTCTGAGAAGCGCGTCCTGCCTTCATTCATCGCACTAGGAGACTTGCCACCAAGTCCCACGGAAACAATGTGAACGGCCATATTCAGGGTTTCACTGCTGATTATTTTAGCAGACAGGATGGGGTCTGGGTAGGAATGAGACCCATATGGGAAGTGGGAATTGCATGGTAGGAAGTAGGGAGACAACACAGAAAAAAGTCAGGGAAGGGGGAAAGAAACAAAGACAGGAGGGGGTGAAAGAATAAACCCTCAAGGGCAGACATGATGGTGATAATAAGGTACTTGCTCTTTATCTCCGAGTGACACTGAACACAGCGTGGCAGGAACAGAGCTAACAGGATGAAGATAACTGGGCCATTTCTTCCTCATTGCATGTTTCACTTGCCTGCTGTGTCTCTATCATTTTGGGGGAATTGTTCTCTGGCTGGAGGATGCAGACCGCCCTGTCGCCATACCCCAGCCCATGAGCCGTGAGAAAACAGCTTCTTTCAGCCAGGTTGACGTTGGGCACCCAGCGTGGGCCAGGTCACCTGGGCTCTGCCAGAGACAGGCACTGCCAGAGCAGGGTCAGGATGGGAGGAACCATCTCCTGGAGGTACTTGTCCCTCTCCACTCCTCTGCAGGGAACCAGATTCCCAGCTGTTCTCAGGGGAGGCGAATCCCACCCTGAGGACGGGTAGAAAGGAGTACCTATGCTCCGTGCTGGATGCGCCTGCACTCCTCAGTTGGGTGTCAGAGTCCCTACTCTGCTAAACTTAACGGTGAGCCACCTTCCTTCCAGGGGTCAGATGCTTAGGACAGGGAACAGGCTTGTGTTTCTTTCTTCGAAGAGGCGGTGAATTACAGCTCTGAGAAAGCCGTACAGTACATCTGTACTAGGAACTTAAACAAACCCGGGGCTTCTCTCTGACACGGATGCCAGCTAGCATCGAACCGCTTATGTTCATACTGGTTGTGCTAATTCCTGTACCGTGCCTGGAGCTGTGTGCTGGCTGGCTCAGGACAAAACTGTGCAAGAGACACTTCTATTTGACTGGACAGGCGATCCCCTTCCACTGCCTGGCAATATTCAATTTACTAGTATAGAGGAGCCTAGGTCCTAGATGACCCCAGCCACACCGCTGTCTTACAGGAGTCTCAGATGCACTGCCCTGCCATTCCCAAAGCACCTCTGGCTACTGCCTCAGCTACTGACCCTAAAGCAAAGCACGGAGTGGAAATGTCTTGGCACAACCCAAGGGAATTCAGCAGTGGTTCTTCACCCAGCCCTTGGTTGTGTTGCATGAGCTCTGAAAGCAGAAGAGATTGCTCAGCTCTGCAGGGCGAGTGACTCTGGCTGTTCCTGTCAAGGGAAAGAAAGGGTAACTTCAGGTTTGTGTCAGAAGTGGTTGGGATTGACAGCCGCCTGCTGCCGCACAATGGGGAAGCGTCCTTGGCACTGCGAGCAGGCAGGATGTTTACTACCGGGGATTTGCAGAAACTATCAGAAAGGGTTGCGATAAGTGGATCTGATACATTTTACAACCCTTGAGGGCCTTTTCCTAATTTGCCATGTGACTTATCAACCTGTTATTGTCCTTTAGTGCTTTCCACATATTGACGGCACTGACCTTGAAAAGCCCATGGCCTGAAATGTTGAATGATATTATTGTGTGTGGAAAGACAACAGAATTCTAGGTCAGAGACTGGAAGGGGACGTGTGAATGTGGAGACTGAACAAGCTGGAGACTATTTCCAAGTGCCAGTTTTTGCAGGCCAAGTTCTCAGAGAGATTCATGAAGCAATACCCACACCCTGGCGCTGCTGTCACTGCCAGCCAGGAGAAGCGACTGATTTGCCTTCTCTTCCGAGCCACACCAAGGCCAAGTCACTGCCGAATCCTGCAGCGCAACACAAGCTGTACCTACTTCAGTCACACCGGGGGCTTGCAAAATATGGTATTATAGTCCCTGTTTTACAGAGAGGGAAATGGGAAGGATGCTTAATAATGTTGTATAAGACCGCAAAGCATACCCATGGCAGAAGGAAACACACTGATCCCCCAAACCCCTGCTCTTGCCATTTCAGGTGGGGTTCTCAAACCTGGGAGATTTGAGGGAGGTTCTCACCGTACCAAAGGCATTGGATCATCTCCCTCCTTATGGAGTCCCTCCTTGGTTTCTCATCACCATTGCAATAAGCGCTGACCCAACAGGTCACTTCCCCTCCTGCTAACAGTCCATGCAACTGAGGATATTTCTTTATACAGGAGAATTTGACTTGAAAGTGTTGAATGCGCCAATCCTGCTGCAGCTGCTGGGTGAAATGCAAGCAAGGGTCAGGTCAGCAGGCAGCTCTCCACGTGCTTCCAACAGGACATCCAGTTTACGCATCCTTCAAATTAAATAAGGCTAAATATGGACTGGATTCATCAAATCCAGCAGCTGCTAGGTAGAGAGGGATTCACCCTGGGCTCCTGCAACTAGAAAAATCCCCTTCGGAAGTGAGGAGCCAGTAGCTGGTTTATATTGCCTAAGCACAGGGGACTTTGAACCTGAGATTCCAACAGGTCAGGAATTAAAGTAAGACTCAGCTCTGGTCTTTGCTGAAGTAAAGCAAAGTAATCCAATCCCAAGTCTCAGACAAGTCCAGTTCCACCACAGCTGCACAAACCTACTTTCTCCTTGTCATTAGGGTGGCTCTGGGCTGACTGCATTAGAGGGTTCCCTGACTGCCTTTCTGGTCTGTCTCCAACTGCAGAACAAGGGGCAGGGAAGAAGATCTGGTTTCCTTGCTCCTTGGTTGAATATTTGCTGAAAAAGCAAACACTTAATGAGAGACAAGAGGTGGTAAATGACTGTTAGTGTGGAGACTGACCTGGGGATCAATCTTGCACAGGAAGATGTATTCTCCCTTGCAGAAAACGGAGCAGTAGCTCCAGCAGCGTGGCTTTTGGAAGCCCCTCCTGCACAACCTGCAAAATGACCGGGGGAAGGGAAGGGTGAAACTTCCCTGTGTGGAGAGGTCAGGGGCTGGCCCGTTTGGGAGAGCAGGTGGCACAAACCAGGTTGAAACAGCCACTGGTCTCCTCTTAGCAAGATACACCTGAGGGAAGCAGCGTTTTGTTCCTGCTTGGGAAGCTGGCAGGATGCCGCAGCACCCGAGAAGCTTCTGGGGAGGAAAACGTCTGTGTAGTCCCAGAGCTGGGGTCAGCGGTGGGCATGCGGCTGTTCCCACACATTGCAGTGACAGCCAGGGTCTGGGTGCAACCGGGCCTCTGCCAGCTAGATACAGTCCTTGCCCCCAGCCTGGGGCTCTCATGGCGGAGACCGCAGGTCTCCTCACCCACACCAAGGCAGCAGCTAGGCGTGGGGCCGGACCTGCGATGGATTTAAGGCCACTTAGTCCTGGTGACAGCCTGACCAAACTGCAGGGCACCGTGCCTGAGCTAACGCTTCTTGGTCCAACCAGAGGGTTGTTTTGGGCTCCTGCTGGCACAGGAATCTGCCCGTGCTTCTCCAAGGGGGGGTTATCGTGTTTCCAGTGGCTGGTGCAGTGCCAGACCGTGCTTCTGTTGGTGGTCCCAGGCAGGTGCCCTCTTGCAGGCGTCCCCCGCTGAGACTGTGCCATCCCCCTTCTGAAGCTGATCCAAAGCCTTGTCTTCACCATCGCAATTTACAATCCTCCTTCCTCTTCTTTGCTGTGCCCTGGCCACCTATAGCCGGGTCTGCACTGGCTTTACCCAGCACGATATCCATATCCTGGAAACAACATCCGAGACTTCTAAAGATTTGTGAACATGGGCAGGAATTTCATTGGCATTTGTCTAAAAGCGCTTCAGCTCCGACTAAAAATTCCTGACTTCATTTGAGAAAACAAAAGAAAACACCACCAGCAAAAACTGTTGGACTACTGGATGCCTTCCTCAATGTTAGGCTGGAAAACACGTCCTACATTTTTTTCCTGGTGGCGATGCCGTTCACTAACGAACCAGCAGACCCCTCCAGTCCCGAGGTGAGGGTATCCTAATGCTTGCAGGCAGGGAGCAGAAAACCGGGACAGGGGGAGGACAGCGGCGTCTCCTCCGACCCCCAATTCCCTGCGGGGCCGGAGCGACGCCCTCGCCCCCGGGCCGGGGCCTCCGTGGGCCGGCTGGGCGCGAAGGAAGCCCCGGCTCCGGCGGCGGCCCCGAGGGCGGCCGGGCGGCCACTAGGTGGGTACCGAGGGCCGGCGGCGGGCCGGGCCAGGCCGGGNGGGGCAGAGGGAGCCTGCCGGGCTGCCTCTTCCCGCCAAGCTCTCTGTAGGCTGCGATGGGGCGGGCGGCCCAGGTGCGCCGCGGGTCCCGGGGGCTTTGCGGGGCCCCAAGCCCTCGGCGGAGGAGCGGTGCCCGCGGGGCGGTGAGTCCTGGGGGTGTTTCTCGGGGCTGTGGGCGCAGCCAGAGGCACCAGATGTCCTGGTGCTGAGGAAGTACGGGACCAAACACGGCCGAGTGATGCCATTAGCCTTCATTTCCTCAGGAAACGGCGGGAACCTGTGAGCAGCCCGCAGCCAAAACCTTCTTTAGATTTAAACCTTTCCCTAGGAAATGGAGCTTGGGATTCCCTGGCACCTCCTTAGGGAGCGTACTTCTGGGACTAATTTAGGCAGCCGGTGGATGTTGGTGCTCCTCCACGTCGGCCTGGCAGAGAGGCCGCTCCCTGAGACCCCTGCGGGGCAGCCGGCCAGTGCCGCGCGTGAGGCCTTCAGGCCCGGGGCAGGGCTCTGCTCCTCTCTCCTTCCCCCTTCGCTTTTTGCACTGCCGTGACCTCCTGCGCCACAGTTCCCCTTGGTATCTGCAAGAGGATGAAAACACCTGAGAAGAGTAGGTTTGTCTGGAAGTCTCCGGCAGCCGAAGGGGAAACGACCCTGTTTGTTCCCTCCTGAAAAGCAATCCTGCCGGCGCTTCTGACTGACGTTTGGGGAGCGCAGAACAGAATCCCTCCCAAAATGAAAACGTATGGGATGTCAGCAGAAACCAGTGTAGTCAGTGCTTTCTTGCAAAACTTTAACTACTTGAAATGCACTTCTGCCAAAGAGATCAAAGCTGATAAATCAGGAAGTTTTGAGTTTGGCAAAGGCAACTTTGCTGAAGCCACGTATAACCTGATACTCCAGATCTGCTCTGTGGACAGTGAACGTATCCCATACAGCATCCAGGTGTACCCACTTTGTGGGTGTTGGTGTAAGGAAAATCAACCAGAACCCAGACATAACCACCAAGCATACCCTTCCACAGTATTTAGTGCCAGCACATGGTCCGTGAGCTTTCTGTACATGGAGACATGCTAATCCCATTTCTATCAGGAGGCCCCAAGCTTCCAGAAATTAATCTGAAGAAGCAGTCCCCAAAGAGAAGGGTCTATTTTTGCAGCGGTGATGCGGAGATGGCGATGCTGCTTTTTCTGGCAATGCTGGAGAAATTCCTTTTGCCGGCATTGTCCACCTGCACTCAACAATAATAGCTGATGACTCAGGACGACAAGCTCTGCGACACTTCCATCTCTCTCACAGTTGAGTCACACCGGCTGGGATGGGATGGGCCCAGCTGGGAAAGCAATGTGCAGGATGTGTCTCAAGTACGCAGCCAAAGCAGACAGGTCCTTTTCATACGCCTGCCTGCAGGACCGTAGGCAAATAAGGATGGCTGATGCAAGCCAGACTAACTGCAGGGCCTCAGAAGGGATGTGTTTCTTCCCTCGGTCCCTCGTACCCCTGGCTGTGGGGAAGTGCAGCAGCATCTTCTGGCTCCTTGGGGAGAAAGAGAGATGGGGACCATAAACCAAGGAATGGGGCACAGTCGCGAGGGACCGTGTGTCCCCGTCCTCCTCCAGCACCGCGCTGTGGCCCATGGAGGGCAGAGGCACAGCACCTGCTGCATAGGTGGTGGATGGATGCGCTCAGGAGCACATTTACTTGTGCGAGGAAGGGTGATCGTGTTTGCCAACACCTTCATCATCCCACTGCCTTCCACCACCTCTGGGAATAGCTGTAGTTGGAATAATGGTGTTGGACTGTTTGCCATTCATACTTACCTGAGACTCATTTTTCAGGAAAAGTCCTAGAGTAAATTTTTATTTGTTCACTTCTTTTGCACTCTCCCTGTTCAGGCATTATTTTGAGGGAGCATTAAGGGTGTATATATAAAAGGGTGCATTTCTTTATCATAATGCATTTGGAGTTCTGTTATGGTTTTTTAACTTAACAATTTTGGGATTTCTTAATGTGTTACGAGGGTATTTTCTGCAGTTCTCTCCTTTCACACATTTTCTCTTTGCTCTTATATTGTGTAACATCACTCTAACCTTGCTTTTTCATCTAGAAATTGTACAGTGGAAAAAATGCACTTCAGCATCACGTTATGCGAGTGTAACAATTAATTCAAACATTCCCTTCACAAAGGAAAACAGAAATTCTGCTAAGCATGTAGAATCTGAGGGCTCAAGTCTGCTTTTACTTATCCTGACATCAGTCAGGAATGACACTGACGAGTTTCATCTGGGTGGAGTTAGCAGCAGAGAACAAGTTCTGGATTTTCACATGCGTAAACGTGTACTTTTCAAAGTATTGATCCTTCAGAATACGTCCTCAGATAACCCAGACTCTAGGATAATGCCTGCAAAGTCAGCAGCGGGGGCAATGAAGAGCTGGGAGAGGGAGGGCTGTGGGGTGGCCACCCCCCCTCCCTGGTACTATAGCCCCATGGCAAGATGAATATCTAGGAGTGGGTGCTCACCGGAGCAACCCCAGCAGTGCCACCATGCGATGCAGATCTGCTGGTGGTGGTGGTGGGCTGGCTTGGCCAGCAGTGGCAGATGAGCTGGAGCAATGTGAAGCTCAGCATGAACTAAGCTCCCATGAACTTTTCCAGCTTTTGAGCCAGCTTTTTCAGCCTACACCGAGCTCCATGCTGTTGCAGCTTGCTTTCTCTGGATACCCACAGTTTTACAACTAACCCAAGTGGAGCTGTTGCCCTTGTGGCTGTGACCTTGTGGCAGCCATACCTATGGGCAGCCTCGCGCAAGCCAAAGCAGCCCCCAGCCCATACGGTATTATACTGACATGGGCCCTGGGGAGGATTTTGGTTTACTAAAGCTTCTCCAACTGTTATCTCAGTTCTCACACTGAGTCCTGAATTGAGAATTTAGGGTTCCAGTTTGGGGATGGCTGTCTTGCTCATTCAGTCTGTGGGAGAAGGCATCGTTAGGGTCCAGCAACAGGAAGAGATGGGACAGCTGAGCCAAGGGTGGCATGTATGAGCTGGGCCAGCATGGAGCTCCCTCTGCCTTGCTCTATGGAGAATAAAAACCATCTCAATTTTTTAGATACAGGAAATGATGGGGAACCTCTTATGGTTCCTCAAACCAATACGTGACTTTTGTGCTGCGTTGGTTTTTTTTTTTTTTGTCCTTTGTTTATGTTATTATTTGCTTAAACAAATGGTTTCTATTCTGGTTTAATTTGCATTTTAGGCTGCATTTTGGGATTTTTTTTTTATTTTATTTGGATCTGAAACAAATCTCTGATTCCAAGTGCCCCTGGGGTTAACAACATGAGGCAGCTCTCATTTTATCTGAATGGATTGGGCTGAACTGAAATGTAAACTTTGGACAGGCCAGCTTAGTTCCCAGATGTTTCTATCCGTGGTTTTTCAGATGGTCCCACTTCCCAAAAGCAACTGGGGGATGGTCTCAAGTGTGGCAACGTGGCCAGGAATTTTGGTGTAATCCCTTGAATATTAAAAGGCAGGAGATGCCCGTCCAGCATTTTTTATCAGCCATAACCCAGTCTCTGTGCAGTATCTATCCTAATTGCTTATAACTAGCGTACCACAAGCCAGGATCAACTCTTTACTTATAGGTTCAACATGTTTATATTTCTTTTCATGGCCGTGGCAGGAGAGGCTGGCTGCCCGCGCTACGTTTCCTATCTCTGCACTGTCAAATAGCTGCCTGTGCTTCTCAGGACAATCCAAGGAAAAAGCCCCTTGTTCTCAGTTTCTCCCAGAATTTTCCTTGAAATGAAAAGAGACATATTTTGGGTTGCGCAGGGTTGTGCTTCAGCAATGTGGAACCCCAAGTAACAGTTAGAGGTAAGCTTTAAAATGTCTCTTCTAAAGCAAATGTCTCTTCCCCCTGCTCTGGCCCCACATGTGGGCAGTCTGGCAGATGCTTGTGCCCAGGGCCAGCTCAGCCCTGTGTGCTCTTTCCAGGAGCAAATCACAGCCCAGGTCTCTGCAAAAGGAGAAGGACTCACCAGCTGCCCCACAATTGTGAACAGAAGAGCAGATGGATTTGGGGAGAGAGGTTTTCCTGCCCCATTACTACGGGCAGAATAAAGGATACACCTTAGATCACAAACTGAAAGCACTTTTCAGGAAAACATCCTGGAGTCATGTCTGACTGACAGAGGACACCAGGCATCAAGACTGCTGAGAGCCTTTTCCAACTCCTTCGCTGACCTGTGATGGGACTCTGGGCTTGTCTCATGGCCTTTTTGGTCTGTGTCTCCAGAAATAAAGAGGAGGGGAGGCAATACTTCCCTTCTCCCCAACGTTGTCTCTCTTGTTTATTCACAGCACAAGAGACCAAAGGCTTTGGGGATAGGATACCAGGGCCAGCAGGGCATGTGATGCCTCTGTAACACAGTATTTTTATTGGAGGAGTCACAGAAGACATTGCAAAACTGGGGGTCCTTTCCCAGTTCACCGATACAAGGAAGGGTTTCTGTTACAGTGTAAAGAGCATTTTCCAGACCCTAGGGATATTCTTCCTTCCCAGCCTGTTTCCTGTCCCACCTAGCTCCACTGAGCCCACCACGGTGCTGGTACAGCCTCTCCACAGCATATTGCACTTTCTTTCTGCTAGCTCCTCAGGGGAGCTGGGGTGGAGGGTGCGGTGGATGACAAATTTTCATCTTTTATCAACAGGGCAACTGAGAAACAATAGGAATGAGTGACTTGTCCAGGTCTAGAAGGTTGCCACCTGCAGCCCCAGGGTCATGGTGGTCAGAACGGCTGTCCTTGCAAGACCCATCCCCAAACCACTGTCCTGCCACAGCTCGGGAGCCTGGGAGCCACAAGGTCTAAGAGAGCGGGAGCCTGGGACTGGCTCGTATGGAGGAGCTGGCAGGATCTCCACAAGTCCCACTGTTCTCTTGCAGGACAAAGACAGGCTGCCTCGGCCATGATAGCAAATTGGTCACCTTGTTTTAGACATGGCGTTGTGCTGATTTCCAGCCCAGCCCTGTGATGTGTCCCCAGCAAAGGAGCTACGAGGTAACCACTCCTCAACTAGACAGGGCTTGAGAGCTGTGGTATGATGTATACATAGGGATGAGGGCTGGCCAGGGCACCAAGGACAGGTTCACTTTCCAGCCCTGACTATTTTGCATTACCTGTGAGGACAAGCAGCTGTAAAACATTGGCACTGCTTTTGCAGCTCCTTTGCCTCACAGGCGAACCAGAGCTTAAGGCTTTGGCTGCAAAAGCCCTGCTATCTAGTGTGTTTTCATGCCTAAATCTTGCTTTCTCCAACTAAATAAAACACACCTTTACTTCAAATTTAGATTTTCTTATCTCAGTGCTTGCTTCAGTTTACCCACATCATTCAGTGTCCTGCTTGCTCTTTGAGCCAAAGGTATGGGAGCAGAATTATCTGAGGGGGAGCTGCTTTAATATTTCCAGCCTGACCAGGATTGGAAAGTATCAGACATCTTGCAAAGAGCTTGTGATACTTCCAGCATATTTTCTAAACAGTGTGGTTCAGAGAAGTTGCCCTGGTCATTTTGAACAAACAGGAAGCAAACTTGGTGGCTTTCCTTTGCCAAGCTGCAGTTTTGCAGTTCTCCGGGAACGACTGAGCAGGAGTCCGGGCAGGATCAGAAAGGTTCAGGTGTCACAAGCAGAAACAAAGGTCACAAATCCAAAGCAAATGTCGGGATGGGAGTGCATCTTAGAAACCTCAGCATAACATCAGCTGATTTCATGATGATGAGGACAAAGGTCACCAGCCCGATGGTCACCAGAAAACGTTTGCGCTGCCTTTTGGAGGATGACATGGCTCCTGCCTTTCCCCATTGACAGTCATACCTGAGGCTGAAGTACACTGGTGAGACACAGGCGGCAGAGGTACAATTTCTACTGGCTGAACCTCCTTACAGGAAACAAGTGTTTTTCCTTCGAATGTTCAGGCCATTTTTTTTTCCTTCCTTTTTAACAGGAATGGTGTTAAAGTGCAGTCATCCCCTGCAAAGTGCTTTTGTATAAATAGGTCTTGCCCAATCTGATCCCCACGTGCATTCAGAGTCAGACCTGC
Source organism: Aramus guarauna (assembly GCA_013400195.1). Taxonomy (NCBI): domain Eukaryota; kingdom Metazoa; phylum Chordata; class Aves; order Gruiformes; family Aramidae; genus Aramus; species Aramus guarauna. The sequence continues at coordinate 673,893 of VXBL01003724.1, forward strand.
TGACTTCAGTAGCGAAAACACAGTCAAACTGCTTTCTGACACCTCTGATCTTGCACAAATAACCAAGTGAAACTTGGGCTCTCTTTTTTTCCCCTGGGCATCATCAATAGACTCAGGCACGACATGAACGTGACAGATGTCATCTAACAAGAGAACTGGACAGTCTCTTCCTCAAGCCAACTTGCTCAATCTCTTTAGGCATGGGAACAAGTCGGACTCCGTCTGGATCGCAGCTCTGTTGCTGCGCCCAGTGAATGCTGTAATGTTGCTTGGGAAAAGGATGGCAAACGCCCTTCAAATTGTCAGCTACTGAGACTGGGGAGCCAGTTATTCAAAACCAGGGAGCGGGAAGAGAAGAGGAAGGGGGACGTTTGTACTGCCAGCCTCAAGCCATAACACAGGTGCCCAATTTAGGAGCGTGGTCTCTGAGACTTCTCCCTGGGCCCAGCGGAGGAGTGTGTACGTACAGCGCAGGACCCAGGGGTGCTGCCCGTGTGGACAGGCATGTTTGTGTTGGTCACCTCCGTGTCAGGATGAGCCGGAGGCATGCTCTGCTCCCCTCCCCCTCCGCTTGTATCCTGTTTTCCCCGCGAAGGAAATCTGGGCAAGCGGGGCGGAAGAGCACGGGGGGTCCCGGCAGCCGCGGCGGGACTCGGGCAGCAGAGGCAGGGCACACTGCTGCACACCTGCCCCACGAGTCAGGTGTGACCCAGGGGGCTGCCGTGCCCCTGCCACCGCACAGCAGGAGCCCTTGGCCAGGGGGTACCCACCGTCAGGCGACTTCATCTCCGGGGGAGCTGCGTGCAAGGGAGCGTGGGGACACCAGTGAGGGCTGCAGGGCACGGGAGGTGACACAGGCAGGAGAAGACCCAAAGAACAGGCACTGCCCCAGCTGGGTGGACTTTTCCTTGACCCAGTATCTTGCCTTCCAGCCAGCTAATCTCTTCCCAGCATTGCGTGGCCATAAAAGTGATAAATGCTCATGCAGTGAGGTTGCCAGGATGACAACAAGAATTTGCAGAAAAGAACATTGTTGTGATGAGGGAAAAGATAATAGATAATTGATTTGTCACTCAGACTGGGAAGGTGACCTCGCGGTGTGCAAAGCAAGGGGCAGAAGTGGCATTGCCTACCAGCGGAGGGAGCAGAGTTTCCAGAACAAAGCACATCATCCTTCCGGTGAGCCTTTCCAGTTCCCGGTGTTCCCAGCTGCCATGCTCGTCTCTGATGTGGCTCCTCTCCAACCCCAATACACACCTGCACAGCCTGGTGTTGCAGCTCCTTGCAAGATGCCCAGGGGTTGGGGCAGCCCTCCTGCACACTGAACAGGTTTCTCTCTGCAGCACGAGGTCTCAGATTTCGCACCCACCCTCTCACTCACAAGTGCCTGCACTGAGAGACAAAAAAGCCCTGCACATAATACCTCTGGGTTTAGATGACTGCACTGTTTAATCAGGTGCTATGGGCGACTGTCTCAGAAATACAGATTTTGTGGCTTGTGCATATATGTAGGGAAAGTTTTGGGGTAGCCTCTGAAACCAACTTTTGGGCTCACTGGAAATTTAGCAGAGGCTGACAAAGGAGACAGATTAAGGAAGCCAAGTGTTAGCACCCTCTTCTCCATGAACATCTCTTTTTGTAGAAGGATGCTGGAGTTTTTTATAACACGTGACAATAATCCTGCACTTGACCAGAACCGTGATAGAAATGCCCATTGGAGAAAACATGGGAGTAAGTGTAGGATAGGTAATGTGATATCTGCTGTGGGCATCAAGAGGAAACATGATCTGAGTGACACTCAGACATGGGATGAGGTGGCAGAACATGCAGACTAGGTGGTGGCAACAAACGTTGACCTCCAACACAGCGCCATGCAAGTGGGATTCATCCAAGAAGCAAAAGATAGCACAGTGTGTGAGCCCATGAGAAGCTACTACAGACACCGTGCTGCATGGGCATCAAAAGGCTCGGAAAGAGCCAAAGCAGAGGAAGTCTTTGATGGGGGAAAGGGACATGATGAAACTATGGAGGAAAAGAAAGTGGGATGGTGACTGGGGCCTTTCATAAGCCCGTTATTGAAGAAGTCTGTCTGATGATTCCTTAAGTCTTGCAGGGTCTGGGGATGCTGCTGGGAGTCATGGCAGAAGGAGGAATCTGGTCCTCTCATCACTAGGCTCTTGATCTTTGTGAGAAGAGGCCACCTGAGGGGAGAGTGGATTAACCCATCAAGCCCTGATGAAGACCTCAGGCAGATACTTTCAGAAGAAGTTACAGGAAAACCCGTAGCAAGGGTTACGAATAGAAACATTCAGCTCGCCGCCTTTTGAGACTTGATTTTATTTATTTATTTATTTATTTATTTATCAATTCATGGACACAGCTCAAATACTCAGCTGCTGTGAACATGTCAGCTGTGAGTCACAATCAGATCATAAGAGCTGGATACACTGTCTGTAAGTTAGGTGAATAAGTTCATGGCAATGAGACACCAGTCCTGGAAATTCACAGATAAGTTTAGCTGTGAGCCAAAGAGCTAAAGTGCTGCGTTTCAAAAGGATGACATCTTGATGACAGTTTGGGGTTGCGTGGTATTCAGTTTGCTTCCCAGAGGTGGTCCAAAAAAATATGTTAATTTATTTGGTACTTCAGCCTGATGAAATATCCATCATAGCTGTACCCCGCACCCCCAGCAGCTCTGCCTGTGTCCGCATGGAAACAGGTCCGGGATGCTGTACGCAGATGAGTGTGTGCAGGAAGAGGGCTCTTCCACACAGGAAGGGTATTTTTATAAACAGGAAGTGTATTCTCCTACCAGATTTACTTCTGTGTCCAGTCCTGGTTTAGGTGGAACTGTCTGATCAAGGAGAAGAAAACAAGAAGCTTATTCACAGGATGGCAGAACAAGTTAGCGCAAGACAGAAAAACACACATTGGCCTGTTTCTATTCGCAGTCCTGATTTCAGAGGGGGAGTTGTTCCACCGAGTTCAGTGAAATGAAAAACTCAGAAAGACGCCACATTTTTTAAAACAAATCACAGTAATAGTTGTGACAGCATAACACTTTGTTGACTTCCATGGGACCACAGCTGTGAGCAGTGCTAAGTACTTGCATGAGTTTGTAGGACTGAGGTCAGAAGAGGGAACAACTGCTGCATGACTGTGTCCATCCCTGGCCACGATGCTGCCTCCTCCTCTCCCACTGTGTCAACTCCTCAAAAACTTCTCTGTTACCCAGCTGATGGACTGTGATTTGACCTGTTTTTTTTGTTTTTTTTTTTAACTTTTATTTTGGAAAGTGCCCTTTTTGGATGCACAATTCAGTTGTGCCTTGCATCCGGCCGTTGTACACGAACAGCTCCAAAGTGGCAGGCGTTGGCAGCAGCAGCCACAGCTGCAGGCTGTGCGTGTGCATGCAATCTCCTCTGTTAACCTTGGGGTTAGCACTCCCACAGCAGCCCTTACTGCTGATCAGCAGTGCTTATTACGCCGGTGCAAAGCATCAGCTCTTGTCATGGCCCTGCCATATTCCACGCACAACGCAGCAAAGCCCACTCAGACTAAAACCCTGTAAGACCAGGGCCAAGGGAGCGACGCAGTGAAAGGATGAGGTGTGTGGTAGGAAAGGTGGGGAGATGAGAGTATGAAGATGATGTGTGGAAAGATGGAGCAGGAATGGGGAAGATAGGGATGGTCCTTTGGAGTCCTGGAGGTGCGTGCAAGGAGAGTTGGAGAGGACTAGAGGGACAGGCCATCCATAAGAGCACAGCAGAGGAGAGTGCAAGGTGAACCAGAGTCCCGGGGAGTACACTTGTTCTCCTGGGCTGACTTTATCTCTGTTTCAAAGCTTTGAGATGCGTGAGAAGGGAGGAGGACTGCAATCACACGCTCCCCAGCATGTCTGTAGCCTGGCACATAACAGAGGCTGCTGCAGATGCCACCTAGGTAGGGACGTTACCTGTCACAGCTCCTGACCTTGATAATACTGCGTGCAAGTCAAGGAACTTGAGCTGAAACATCACTGTGTATTGCAAACAGGCCTTACAGGGAGTCCTGCAGCAATTCTGACATGCATACATCCACCCTCCCGCTGGCAGATACAATGGTGTGAAGTATCAACTTCAGGGGGAATTTATTCCGGTGAAAAACTGAGGACAAGGTGCTACAGCTGCACAAGGGTGGCCGCTGGGCATGGATAAGTCTCAGGACGTGTCCACCCAGCCTGTACTGCTTTAAACTAGCTTTCCTGGGTGCTGCCAGCAGTGGGGCTGGGAGAGGCAGGAGCTTGAGCCAAATGTCTTCTAGCATGGAGGAAGCTCAGCCTGGACCCCGATTTGAAATCAGTCAAGCTGTTTCTGTAAACTAGACCAAATCAGATGAGCAGGACTAAATCCTGCTCTTCCCTTCGACTTCAAAGATGACCAGATGTAAATCTGCATTATACTTTGTCATTCCGTCCCCGTCTTCCAGCCTAACAAACCTGATCTATATAATGATGTAGGAACGTGCAGTAATGTAACATAATGTTTGTTGGTATACATGTCCCTGCACGCACACAGGAATCATGCATGCACCGCTTTACTGCCTGGTGATGTCAGAAGTGCACTGTAAATATTATTTCTAAATAGAAATCTTTGGAAAGGTTGGTCATTTTGCTGCTGGAGCGTGCCTTTCTAGTGAAATGATAAGTGAAATCCAGATGTGACTGGAATGTGAAACAGCTGTAACCCATGGTTTTTCCCTCAAGCCACTTCTCAGGGCTGCTGGTGCCCCCTTCCTTACCGACTCTGCCCAGCCACCTCCATCCCTGCAGGAGGCATGTGTGATCTCCAGGCCATGAACCTTGCCAAGGATGCCTGGGCTGCTCCTCCAGAGCAGTTGCAAGTTTCAGCTCGTTTTGTCAGGCCAGTTTCTTTTTATCCGTTTATGTCTAGACCATTTTAAGACTAGATGAGTTTAGTGGGAAGAACTTCACATTTCTTACATAGTTCTCCTGATTTCTCAGAATTTGAAGCCGTTTTCCAGAGACCTGGTGGCATTAGAAAGCAAAGCATATCTCCTACATTCAGACTGAAACAGCAAATTATTTTCTTTAGCTTAGGCCTCCTGACTAAATCCTCTCTAGTTTGTCAGCGCACTTCCAAGCCATGCATTAGGCAAAATTCCTTGTGTGGTTGGGCCATATCCTCAGCCGTCTCAAAATCAGCAAAGTCCATGGGACTGTGCTGGATTACACTTGTCAGAAATGTGGGGATTTCAACTTGCTTCTGTCAGCAGAGCTGCAGAAGAGTCTGAGACCTTGGGATTTGTGGATTTTGAAAAGCACCAAAATATGTTAAAAAACAAAGCAGAAAGATTACTCACTGAGATTTCATTCACATGTTTACATACTTATCCCCACCAAAGATTAAAAAAAAGCACATAAATTAATTCTGGGATTAAGTCTGCCCTTATTAGTACCTGCGCAGTCCAATGACTATCTGCTGAAGTGGACTATGCAACAGATGTTGATCTGCAGTGCAGCAGAGCGCAAGCAAGGGTTGTTCTGATTTTATACTGATGTGACGGATCTAAGCATGGCTCTGCAGGACTCCAGTTGGACGTTATAACTAGAGTTATGCGCATAACACCCGAGGGAGCTCTTTGGAGGAACAGACAGTCCTAGGTGGGTTTAGGGAGGGGTATGTGAGTGCAGTGCTCTCATTGCCTGCCTCTTGACTCCAGGGTTTTTTGATTTAGCAAATAAGTGTTACACTTATGACATGCCGGACGACATTCGAGTGCCAGCATTCCTTCTTACTACAACAGTGGTGTCTTGCTTGTCTCAAACACCAATCCGAAGATCCTGACCTCAAAGAGCGATGATACCACCCAGCACTGCAATACCTATGAGGGGAGAGGTGTTAAGAAATGAGAGGAGCAACTGAGCACCATTTATCAAGGGTGCTTTGCAATGTACCTCTTTCCTCCTCAGTATGCCATGTGCCACCCCTCAGAACTGTAGGCACTGAGCAGCCAGGCTGACAGCCACAGACCCAAAAGCTTGAGGAGCAACAGCCTGATGCTGCAGTCTGCCCCCAGCCAAACCAGCGTTTCCCCAAACTAGATCTCACAGAAAACACAAACCAGCTCACTCCAGCACTTGGACTTTCCTCTCCCCATTGCACCTCTCATTTCATAGCAGCGTTCAGGCACTCCCAGCCCTGTGCCTGGCGCAGAAACCAGAGGCACCAGCCACATCTCCATCTTCTTTTGCTTTCCCATTGCTAGCCATGCCCAACCCTTCCCTCAATGTACCAGAGCCAATTTGCATGGAGCTTGATGTTTCAGCATCGCACAAGTGGAGCTGGGAAGAGATAACCAGAGGTGCACGTGCCCAGGATAGACCTCAGGTACCAGCTGTTTCAGTAAAGAGACAGGTTAGGTTTAAAGGTATGATGTCCTGCCCTCGTATGCAGCATGCATAATGCATAGCCCAGCCTGTGAGCCGTTCCCAGGAGGTGATGCAGGGCATTTGCAGCTCTGCTTCTGCTGTGAAATGCTCTTCTACAGGGGTATTTCCCATGTCCAAGGCTTTCATCTCTGCAGTCCTCAAAACATAGCAGACCATGGGTCTAGACACTGAATTCTTTTCTGTAGAAGTTGGTGGTCACAGATAATTAAACCTCCTCTTTAGCTGGCATTTGTCATTAAATAAACAGTGTGCTTCCTCTTTCTCTCAATTAGGTTAGTGCAAATCAAGAGCAATTCCAGCTCAGTGTCAGCTTAAAACAGAAACTGAAGGCCTGAAGTACTTTTTATTTGTAAGGAGAAGTTCATGGAAGAGCAAGGTGCCAGATCAGCAGCCCAGGGGACTGCAGGGTTTATTCAAAAATGGCCTAATTCCCAGCAACATCCCTGTGCCTAGTGTTTCCTGTTGAATGGCCCTGCATCTCCCAAAGGCTTCCTGCCAATAGGAAACACTAATCTCCCGCACGTAGGTAGGATTCCAGGCACAAGTGGTGCTGCGAAGCTTTCCAGAACAGGTGCACAGAGAGCTCAGCGCTCAGGAAACCCATGGCCTCAACTGGTGGAAAGGTTGATCCACCCAAGTCCACCAGGTACCCGTACTCTCTGCCAGAAACTGGACTGAAGTCACCAAGTCCCTTCCACAGCTCTCCCCAAAAAGGGACATGAAAAGAGAAAATAACAACAACAAAGGATGTAGCTGATTCTCTGCGCTTGTTATTAGAGGAGGAAGGGCTGGGATTAATCACTCCCGCAGAAACAGCTGTAAAGGATGGAAGTAGTTGATCAAAGTGGACTTTGTTATTCCTGATGTATCATTCTGCTGAGCAATGAGAACTAGTATGGGGCACTAGAGCTTCAAAAGGACTTTAATGACTCCAAGGCTCAAACCAAGGACACTGCTGGAACTAATCGAGAAGGAAATCCAGGGCAAGGTGGAAATGATGGAAATGAGTGCTTTGGTCCGAGGAATTTTTCCACATCTTTCATTTCCTAATTCCATACCTTTGAGGTAATAAAATTTACAGTAGCGGAAAAAAAAATAATGGGACAATGGGATATGTTCCTCTGTGGGACGGGGCTACGTGTAGCTTGGCTACACCTGATTGCTGCACTGCTGCGTGGGGGGAACAGAGAGCACAAGGATCCTCTCTGTTTCACTCTCCTGAGGTCTGACAAAAGTGCAGTTCCTCTGCCTCCTCCTGTCCCAGAATAACCCCTCCCATTGCCGGGCAGTTGCAGAGCACCCCTGAGACCTGAGCAGTCTTCCTTTCCTCCTCACTGCCCAAACAGATGCACAGCAAGAGGCTTCTGCATCCTTGGAGTGTGTAGCCTTGGCATGGCCCCTCTGTTAGCTGTGGGGACAAGCCCCCCCTGTGCTGCTGCTGCTGGGGATTGTAGTGGCAAGCCACGAGCAGGTACAAAGAACCTCTGAATATTGACTGGGAATGAGCCATGAGGAGCCTGACTTGTCCACACTGAAACTGCACTGACTTGGTGGAGCTCTGCCATACATAAGCACAGCCCCATATCTGCCAGGCAGCTCTCGCCCTAAGTTGGAAAAGAAATGCACGCTCTAAGGGGTAGCTTTGTTAATGACACATCCACCATGTCTCTCTCTTCTCTCCTTCCTTCCTTCCTTTCTTCCTTCCTTGTTTCTGTTTATAGAGCAAATGGATGCAAAAGAGCATTTCCTACTGAGCAGCTCTACCTTCTCTGAGACAGTCAAGGACATGTTGCCTAGAAGCAGGCCTTTTCTCCTGCTAACAAATTATTGATCCTCTCTTGAAAGAAAGTCCATGAACACATTCATATCCATACAGACTCTTCTTGAGTCTATCAGAGCTCATCTTGGTGCCCTCACTGGGTAAACAACTTGGTGCTTCCTATAAGCATTGACTGCCATGGAGACAGGACGGTGTCTCTGGGGGGGTTCAGATGCAAAGCTTCATCTATAGACACAAACCCTGCTCAAAGCACTACACTGAGTCAGCAGCCCTGCAGAGCTACAGTTTTCTCCACTCCTACTCAGGCATGATGTGGTCCATCTGCCTTCCAACAGCATGTGGCTTTACTGAGTGTGTCAGGCTCTCAGTAAGCAGAACGGTGGGTGTCAGTGGGTCCCAAATCAATAATCTGGTGGGGTGGGTCCTTCTTCAGGCAAAGAGCACAGCACAAGGCTACATGCTAGGTAGGCATCTCTCCCGCTAGATAATTCAGGTATGCTGGGTATGCTGGACAGCATGGGAGCTGTCAAGGTAGTGCCCTTCTTGAGCAGTAGTAGGGTTTGGAAACATCAGACCAGATGCTGAGCTCTCTCCTGTTGGCTTTCTACTAATTTGGTTCTTGCAGCAAAAAGCTAAGATCTGCCAAGGCACGGTATGGACACTTGGAGCAACAGCCAAGATGGACAGAAAGCGGGAGGCCTAAGGGCACAGTAGGCTTCAATCCACTTTCAAGTCTACTGCTCAGCTCTGTGTGTGGACGTAGTTGTAGCCCTCTTCTGCTCAGCTGAACGGAGGGCAGCAGCGCCTATCCCTGCCTGATCCGTTGCCTTCCCCCTCTGCTCACTGCTATTGCCAGAAAACACCAGAGAGAGGCACAAGCGTCAGGGAGTATTGTATCTGTCTTTTTGTCCCTGTGTTTCCAGCAAAGACCTATGGCTCTGTTTCTTGTCACTTTTGTCATGAAGAATCCAGAGTGCACTTTGTGGTTAAAAGCCAAAACTGAAAGCATTTCCCTCCCTTCCCCTTCCCCAAATCCAGCAGCTGTTGAGTCGGCTGTTTTGCTTTCTCAGCCTAAACATGCAGCAGCACATTCTGGTGAGGGGCAAAACAAACAAGCCTCCGGAGAAGACTGACAGGATGAGAAATGGAGAACCAGGACCACGTGCCTCAAGAAGGAATCTGACACCCTGCGCGCTGGCCAGGGAACTCGCATCTTGGCTCTGTCACAGCATGCTCAGCGCTGCGTGGACTTGAGGATCTAGTAAGCTTTTCTAAGTCATGGTGTAGGAGGGCGGCGCGGGCCAGGAGCTGCTGGCAGAAAGGAGTGTGTGTGCACTTTTCATGGAGAGGAAGCACTGCAGGGAAATATTGTGCTGTCCTTGGTGCAGATGGGACCCCATGAGCTGCCTCCTCTGAAGCAGCTGTGCTTTCTTTCGGCTTTCATGGAGGGATGGAGTCTTGGCCTGCTTAGGACCCAGAGCCCTCCTGCAGCAGCAATGCACCGTGACTCGGTCAGTGCGTACGGAGTCCTGCTTCCTCCCTCCCAGCCCGCTGCTGCGCTCCTCTACAATGGGCAAGGTGGACCTGGCCTGCGTGCAGCTGTCTGCATCCCCAGGGACGTGACATTAGCTGGGGCAGCAAATGGCCATGGCTGCATCCCCTTCCTCCTGCGGTGGAGATATTCCCTGGGGGAGCAGCTGATCGGTGGTGTAAGCGCATCAGGAATGCCGGCCTTCTCCTCAGCTCCTGTGTCCTGCAAAGGGCTGATGAACACAGGTGTCTCCAGCCCCAGTGAATGAAGAAACCTGGCACCTCCTGTTCTCTTCTCCTGACAGTGGGAAGGCCGTGGGAAAGGAGGATCCCATCCGATCCCACCCTTTCTCTTGGAGTCACAACCCGCAGGCTCTTTAGCAGCCCCCAAAATGCAGCCTTTCGCTGGCAGGAGGGGCAGGGCAACCAAGCTGAGCTTCATGTTTGCCCCCAGCAAGGTCTGGCAGAAAGCAGCCTGCATTGGCAGGCCAGCCTTTCCCTCTGCAAAGCCCCTCGAAACAGCCCACATCCCTTGCAGTCAGCAGGCAGACAGGGAGAGTTGGGACTCCGGGGACGGGTTGAAGGAAGCAAAGCCCCACAGCCCCAGCGAGCGCGGCTGAGTGGGTGGAGTGTGGCAAGCTGAGAGGGAATTGCCTTTGTTATTTCACCACACATGAATTCAGAAATTCAGTTTCTGGTGATGCCCTGAACTCTGCCCTCAGTGTTACCAGCACCCCAGCTCTGCCAAAACAAACACTCCAAAGAAAGGAAACTGAAGCCCCTCCCCAACAGCAGCCACAGGCTTGCACCCAGCTTCAGACCAGCACCCTCCTCCTTCAGACCCTGATATCCAGATATATCTGCTCTATTTAGACAAGCAACGTGGATAAACAGTTCCACTGCAGAGCAGCCAGCTAACACTGTCACGCAGGAAGCACCGGAGTCCCAGCTCTCCCCTCCACAGGCAGCCCCTCGGAGATGGGTGAAAATGGAGTCAACACAGCGGGGAGAGCATTGCTGGGCACTCAGCAAGGCTGGTGTTGGTTCCCAAGCAAATGCCTGGACATTTAAAATATGCATACTGCTTGGAAGCTGCGTCAAGGGAGGCAGGACCATCTCTGTCTCTCAGAGCTGGGGGGCTGGGGGGCATCCTGAGGGCAGCAGCTTTCATGCACGCCTAAGCATGCCCTGCTTGGCATGCATCCACCTGGACTCCTACACATTTGGAAGATGTGTAGAGCTGATAAGGCTGATTACTTCCCAAAATGACTCCACGAGCAGTGGAGCTGCATGACAAGAGATATTTGCTTGGATTTTGGAAACATCTTCCTGTGTGGTCTTCTTACTTTCTATTTGTTTCCTTTTTTTTACCTTCACAGGGGTGAGGGCACAGCATGAACCACATGAAAAAGCCAGCAGATCCCAGACAGGAGCTGGTAGAAAGGTGGAAATCAGGCAGCGAAGTGGATTTTATAGAGTGCAAGAAAAAAGCAAATACGGCCAAGAAAGTTAATGCCAATGAGAGATTAAGGCACAATCAGTTGGATCATCTTAGCTGTGTCCTAAGCTGAGGGTAATGGGGGTTAGTTTGGCAAAAGCCAGGCCTTACGCAAGTCCCTCAGTACAAAGGAGACTGCAGCCCCTTCCCACCCCCTGATCGCTGCCTACTCACAACCTTGAACCGAGCTACGAGCTGTAAAATTGTGGCTATTTCACAGTCTGCTGGCTGCTCACCCGGCAGGGCAGCTTCCCTAGCACGCTGCTAGCCAAGTACAAAGCCACCTTTCCCGGGAGAGTTCCTGGTCTCACAGCACAGCCCGAACACCCAGGATCGAGAAAGCAGAACTTTGCTAGTTTCAGCTGAAGCAGTGAAAGCCCCCCTGACGCTGCTGGGGAAGTCATGGTGTGCGCAGCACAGCGAGCAGGTCTTTGCAGCAGTCTGGAGCGGCGTTGCGATGAGTCTGGGTGTCTGCGCTCCGCTGCCCTTCCTCAAGAGTCAGACTGAAGAGCGGTCACGTGCGCGACGGTAGAGAAGCAAAAAGGCCTGCAAAGGTAGCACGCCGGTAGGAGCTGGTGTTTCTGTCTCTCCCCAGAGAGGGATGCTCAGGGTTTGGGCTTGGAGGGAGCACAGCTTCTTTGAGTGCAGCTGCAGACCAAGTCAGCGGGGATGGCATCCTTCAGGTATGCTCTCAGGGTTGGTTTTGCAGCTGCCTTTCACACCCACCACCTCTTCTGGATTGCTGGGATGGAAGAAAAGGGCTGGACATGGCCCCTTGGTGCCAGCAGTCGTACAAACGCCTGGTGTGAGCTGTGATGGGGCACGTTGTCTTCTCTGGGCTGGCAGAAGGCATGTGCCTTCACTGGGGCTGCCAACGCAGGCCACCTCTTCCTAACTCGAGCTTCGCTCTGGCCTGCCCTGAGCGACCCTGTGGGGCTCACTGCTGCAGTGACCCCGCAGTCCCTCCAGCTGTCCTTAGCGCGGTTCATATTCACCTCCCACGGGGCAGTTGCTGAGTGACTCCCACAACACGCCATGGGATGAAAGCCCAGGTCTGGGCAGCTCTGACCCTGCCACCAGCCACCCGGAGCTCAGCCAGCAGAGGAAGACCAAGCCCTCCATGAGGGTGTTGGTGACAGATCTTGAGCTCCAGCGCTGGAGGCTGAGGAGCTGCAGCACTGTACGAGGACCCCCAGCCCAGAGAGCAGGGTGACGCAGCACCCCTGGCCATCAGGCTGCTGATGAAGAAGGTGTCCCAGAGGTCCCCGGACACAACACGCCAGGTTCAGAGCGATGCTGCTCGGCTGCTCGCCCAGGAGGCAAAAAGGGAGGCTGCTGCTGCAGCCGGCACGGTGGTGTATCTAAGGCAGGGTCTTGCTAGAGAGAGAGGAAGAGGGTCACCTGCCGGGTTGTATTTCAGCACTGCACACTGGTTTAGTCTCTTATCCCTTGCTCTGCAGCACACCCCCAGCACAAAGGATTTGACGCCAGGTGATTATCTGAAACTGGAGACACACGCTGTTGGTGCATCTCTGGTTACAGATATTATACCCAAGCCTTTGCTCTTACTGATCATGAGCGTGTTACCCCGTGGTTTGTTTTTTTGTTTGCTTACATAATTAATGCAGTGAAATGAAAATACTGTCCACATAACTGTGAGGACGCCTGATGCCCAAACAGAACTATTCTTCAGTTTTAAGGTGCCAGTTATGTAAGGTAGTCTTCATTTTTAATTATTCATGTCTTGAACATGGCATAGTTGCACACATGCGTTTCGGGCTTGTCCAATTATCGGCTATTGTCTATTTCTGGTTCTGAGGCTTCCCCGAGGTCAAAGTAGAAATATTCACCAACTGCCTGAACTACACAGATGTTGCACATCTGGTTTACAATGTTTACTATTTGCAGGGCTGTATTAAATAAATGACGCTTTCGATCTGAACATTTATCATCTTGGTCAAGATGGCTTCCCCAACCTCTGCTCCTATGGCAGGAGGAAAAGGGAAGAAATGAAAAAGAAGAATGGAGGAGAGAAGCAAGCAGGCAGGAACGGATATGTGGAGCCAAACTGAGCTGCACGTTTTCCCAGTTTATTAACATTTGATTAGCATAATGAATATTCAGCCCTATTATTATCGTATTGTTCCTCTTCACATAGTATGTTAAGTATGAAGACTTTCTTCTGTGGATTTTTTCATTGCAAATTTTGCCCCTGGAGAAATGAGTTCTCCTTATCAAAATAGTCCAAGGATTAGGGGGAAAAAAAGAAAAAAAAAAAGGAAATGGAAAGTATGTTGCAAGACTGTTCCTTGCAAGTCTCATAAAATCCAAAGCCAAACAATTCCTACCATCATCCATCTATAACTTATCGGGCACTGCCATTTTAAAATATGTGCGTGCTCTGCGTCTGTTGTTATCTTTACACAGCTGTAGAGCTACACTTCGATGCGCCGATATCTAACCCACCGTTTAAACTTATTTCGTAGACGACTGAAGAGGTGGATGTCAAACCGAAACGGCACCGTCTTGGACTCAGGCCAACTTTTTTTGCGGCTGAAATGCAGATCAGCACCAGCGCCCGTCTCCCGTGTCTCAGCCTCGCGGTTTGCCCCCGGGGGCAGAGCTGGAAGGAGATGCGGGGAATTGCTTCTGAAAGCTCCTGGCTCCCGGGACGGCCGCGGGACGCAGCGCGGCACCTCGGCCGGGCCAGGTGGGCTCTCCCCGCGGTGCTGCCCGGGGGAGGCCCCCGGCACGGCCGCCCTGCGGCCGGGACCAGCCGT
>VXBL01003724.1:688331-747768 GCA_013400195.1 Aramus guarauna
AAAGGAGCGAAGGAGCTCGGCAGCGGCGGCCGGAGGGGCCGCGGGGGCCCGCCGCCAAGGCAAACAAGGAAGCCACCTGATGTGACCGGGGTCAGATAAGAGAGCCGTCACTCGGGCAGCAGGTGCTTCCTGCGCCGCGCTCCCCGCCCGGCCCGCTGCCCGCCCGCTGCCCGCCGCAGGCAGGCGCCCGCGTTCGCCCGCGTTCGCCGGGCCCGGCCCCGCGTCTGTCCCCCGGCAGCGTGGGGTGTCGCGGGGAGGAGATGGCCGCACGCCACGGGCGTCTCTGTTGGCGGGGAGCGGGTGAAGGAGGGTTGCCGCGGAGGGGACGGCTGGCCAGGGACGGTGGTGCTCCTGGCCTCACCCGGGGACGGGGAGCGTGAGAGGGGCTGCTGGAGGCACCCCAGAGAAGGAAACTGGGCGGGTTGAAGGACGTCTGGGGTGTCTCTCCACCCTAAACATGAAGTGAGCTTTGTCAGATGCTGAGCCTGGGCTGGGAGATCCTGGGGATGGTTTCTGTACCTGCAAGGTCCAGATAAAACCGACGGAGGCCTTCAGGAGCTGGTTTCCCTCTTTACACAAGCTGAAGTCTGGACCCCAGCGCAGGAGAGGACCTTGCCTGGAGGTACCCTAGAGAGATCCAGCTGCATGAGAGGGCTCCGAGGGCACCCAGAGCCAGCCCCCCCAGCCTGGGACAGCTCACGGCGTCCCCTGCCCGAAGACAAGGCAGGGAGCTGGGTGCCAGGGGCCCCGCAGCCAGCAGCAGCATCTGCGGCAGGGTTACATGGTGCACCATTTCCTGACAGTACCCTCCTCCGTATGCAGCTATATAGATGATGTTAATGAGGAAGGATGAGGTCAGCACTTCTTTTGGGGTCCATGTGTCAACTGTACTTCAGCAATTCTGCTCTTTGTTTACTGCTGTGTCTCTTTTTTCCCTCCTGGTAAAGCCACGTTTCCTGGAGAACATGGCTCCCTCATCCCTTTAAACGCACTGAAATGACTCCAGACCTGTCTAAAGATGAAAGGAGGGATTAAATAGGAAACCCAGAGGGTGTTTTTCCTTTCCCTGTTCACAGCCAAATGGGAACACCAGCGTTCAGGCGGGAAGCTGGGGCCAAGTCCAGCCTTCCCCAACCAGGGAGGTTTGTGCAGCTATGTGGTTACCCTGTGCCATGGTCTGCAGCACGTGACGCAGCGACAGACCATGGGCTGCGTGCCCCAGCAGCCACATCCTCGCTCTCCCCTCTAGAAATCCACTTCTGATAGAAAATGGATGGGGAGAGAGGAATGCATTTGGAAGCTTACACAGTGCAGCTGCCCCAGGACATAGGTATTTGATGTTCTTCTCGAAGACATGGAAGAGAAACAGGCCACAAAGAACAGCAGGCGGCATCTACTAATAAGTTGTTCTTCTTAACTGGGCATAAAGTGACTGATGACAGCATTTTGTTTAACAAGTTAGCATTTTACTATGCCACTTTCTACTAATAAGAGAAGATCCGTAGTCTTCTAGAAATGGGCAGAAGGGGCCTCAGGAGGTAAATCTGGTCCCACTCATGACTAAAGGTGTGCTCCAGCCTGTCAAGGTTATGCTTGGGTTTGTATGAAAAGGTGAGAAGGCATTTTCATGAAGAATGCTTACCAGTGGCTACAGGAGAACTCAAGGTTTGAACACAATGTCTATTCTCCATTTCTGTCACTGATTTGCCTCATGAATTTGGGTAAATCAGCTTTGCAAAAGAAGGTGGATAAAATGATAACTATAATAACTATTATATATATATAGTATAGTATAGTATAGTATAGTATGGTATGGTATAGTGTGTCTATATATAATAACTATAATAACTATTGATGTGGTGGATCCAGGCTCCACTGACCACTTACTCTCCAGCAGATAAATATGTGACTTGTGAATGGGAGAGGAAAGCTTTTCAGAAGTGAACGGGTTAAGGCTATAAAGCTCTTTGAGAGCCCTGGGTGATTAATTAGCACAAGACAAAGTAGCAGAACAGGGCAGAGCTGAGAGGAGATTTGTACCTGAGGGGTCTCTACTGGCTGATGAGCTAGTAGATCAGAAAAGGCCAGATGTAACTATTACAAATATGATTGTACTTAGAATGTCAGAAATTTCCAAAACAGGCAGAAAGGCCATTGTATTGCAAATAGTGCTCAAATGCCACGTCACTCGGGAAGCCCTGCATGTATTCCTCTGATCACACAGGCACATCAATGGCATCTCTGCTGGATCATGTTTCCTAAGGGGTCTACTTCAGCTCTAGAGCATGCTATTTGCCTTGGAGAGCCTTGGGGGGCCAGCAGTTTGCTCTATCAACCCATCAGCATCTCTTCCTTGGGGTGGGCTAGCTAGTTCTGTGTCTGAATGTACTTTTTGGTACCAAATTCTGGTTAAAAGCCTTTCCCTCTGAAGGCATGTGAGTTCAGTGTCCTCTTTGCAACCAGCTCTAGAAGTATGACAGCACACCGCACAGAAGAAAACTTCCAGAGGGCACGTCGTACAATATAGCACAAGGCAGAGGCACCTAAGCAAGCTCCAAATGTATAAACACCGGTCAAAATGCAGTCTAAGGGAAAGAGCTTGGGGTTGACTCTGGGCAAATGGACTCGCCCAAGATGGAAGCCCTAGCTTTCTTGCCCTAGGTCTGAGGAGAACCTGCACCTCAGCCTTCTCCAGCCTAGCTTTCCATGCCCGTCCTTTGCTCTAAACCTCTGATGCTTTGGTACCTGATACCCCTGGCTGTGCTATCTTCCCCTCACAGTCTCTCCTTTAAAGAGTTGCTCCTGTGTATTATCTGTGGTCGCTTCCTTTTTGCTCCGTTCCCAAACACCAGGTCTATTCTTGGAACGTCCGGCTAAAGCGCTTGTATTGACGTCAAAATTACTCAACAGTTATTGTCAGGAAGGACTTGATTTGCATTTGAATAGGGTGGCTTTTTAATGTCTCAGAAATAAGATGCTGTTAGGGACAATGTCTGGAAAGATTCCCCAAGGCAAATGTAAGGAGGTAAATTGCATGCACGTCTCTTCTTCTAAGGATTTCTCTCGTGGAGTAAGGGTGGGGATGGGGAAAAAAACAACCTGTGCGGAGTGAAAGAGTATGGCTGCTTTCTCCAGAAACCACCTTCCTGCACTCCGTCCTCAAGGCCTGGCAAGGAGACCACAGTGCTGCTCCAGCTTCCTGCCGGGGAGGAACCGCGGCACTCACAGGCCCCTCTTGAAAATACTGTGGCAAATGTGAACCGGTCACTCATGGATGTTCCCGAAGAGGAGGGGAAAGGGAGGTTTAATGGGGATTTTCCTGTTAAACAAGTGACTGGCATCATTCTATCTTTTGCCACCAAGAACCTGGGTTTGGATGCACCGTGGTCAGTCTGTCTCCCAAAATTGTCCCCTAGGTAAAGGGTGGGCTGGGGATCTGGAGGTCTTGGCAACAGGATCACTATATATGAACGCTCAAACCTGGGACTGTGAAGTCTCCTCAGCCTTTCACATGCCTGAGGAGTCGGCGTTATGTCCCTTGCTGTTTACTGTGTGGCTGATGCCTCAGATGAAATCTTAATGCCACGGTCTTGTCTGTGCATGAATGTTAAGAGAGCCAATTATCAACACGTTCAGTGAATCTAATGAATGCAAATCATAACTTAAAGCTTGCTAACTAAAAGAAATCGCTGCAGGGAAAACACTACTCATGTACTGCCCATGGGACAGGATTTTAAGCTTTATCAGATCAGGGTTTTTTTTTATTACACTTATGTCTAGGTTTTACCACATTTATATAGTTGGATGTCCAATTTTTTTGTCTGTGTGCTAGAAAACTAAGAAGTTTCTCATCAGCTATAAACTGAAATGCCCCTTCTCCATCCAGGGAACTGAGTGCGGTTCTGCTGCTACGAGTTCCCTGTGAAGCAGGTTGTCCTTTCATGCAGATACGCTCACATCTGGTGAAAGGGAGCATGGGGACACGCAGGGATACATGGATTACTACTGCCTGACTAATATCCTGGGCTTTAGCCTCGTTAGTATTGGAAGTTTCCAACATGCAGAACTTGAATGGATGAGGCTGCTCTTCCGGAGGGGAAGATACATCCTGGGACTCACCCAGGCGCTCTAGCCCATGGTGTGCTCATTTTTAAGCACTTGTACCACCAAAGGTTGGGCTTTTGGCTCTTGCACAATCACTTGATCTTGCTGTGCCTCATGTCCCCACTTGTGAGATGGGGATGGCATTTCTTCCTGACTTCATGAGAAGAGAGGGACCTGTGAGGATTCTTGGACACAAGAGTAATAGGTGCCTTGTAAGTACTTATGGCCAACATAAAGCAGCTTCAGATAGTACCTGTGTGCAGCGTGAGGTGTTACAGATGCTTTTCCCAAAAAGCCAGCTGTGACCAGGGTGCTGAGCAGCTCTTCAGAGTTGTTCTAGGACTCTGCACCCTCCCCAGACCTCCAGCTCCAGGATCTCCCTTGCTGGGACTGCCTGGATCACATTCTCAGGGCAATAAGACTTGAGAATCAAAGCTCAATTTTTCAATGTTCCAGCTCTTCCCTGCTCCTCACCCAGCCCACTTCAGCAACGTACTCAAGGCAACAAGCCAAGGCCTTATTTTCTATCATGCTGTTACCAAGAAGGACGTGAAGCTTTCCAAGCTCGGGCTGATTGCATGTTTGTGCTGAACAGTGCCACTGTTTACAGATAAACAGACCACGGTCCCATCCGTGTGCTGTGCGCAGAGCGGCGTGGGCTGGGCTGACCTTCTACTGCACCTCCCAGGTCTTCCGCTGCCCTCCTTTCCACCGCTGGAGGTATTGCTACATCTGTTTTCCCTTCTGAGTGTCTCTGGGGAGGTGAACTTTAAGTCCTGCCTAAATTGTGCAGGACTTGCTGGCAGAGACACTGCCTTGGCTCGTTGTCCAGCCAGACCCATCAGACTGTGTCCCCAGCCAGCACTGCCTGCGGGGACGGCGGGAGGGTGCCCTTGGCAGAGGGACGATGGGTGCACCCACAGGGCTGCAGGACTTCCAACTGCCCATACCAGCGCAGACCCGTGAGGGACACCAAAATCAATGCCACCATTCAATTAGCAGGCAAGAGCGAACCAGCCTTGCTCAGAGCCGCTGCTCCTTTGGAAGCCCCTGTGGCCCGGGTGGCAGGGACGCGCGCCACGGGGGGCAAGTGACAGGCAGCATCTGCACCACCAAAGGAGTTCTCCAAGAAAGAACCCTTCCTCTGGTGCCAGGAGGCAGATAATAGCTTGTATGTGACTGAGGACACTGCTGTGCTGTGGGACTGGGGTATCTCCGGCACACCGAGTCACCCAAGTGCCTTTGCTAGCCTTCCCTGCCATCCCTGGCTTGACTACTACTTCATTAGATGCCTTCAAAGCGGCTTGATGAGGAGAATCCCTGTGGTAGGGTAAAAAGAGCACATTCCCAGCTAAAAGCTCCGTGCTCAGCCCTGCTTGCAGGGGACGGATACCAAACTGCTCCTGGAGAACACATCTGACTGGCCAGACTCAGCTCCCGCTTGCAGTATCCCTGCCATCCTGTGGAAAATGCACACAGCTCGCTGACCCATCCCATCCTTAATGGCTGTTTTGCTGATCCATGCTGTGTCAGCAGCTGCAAATGCTGGGCGACGAGACCACACAGCCCGGTATATGCCGTGTAGTTGGGAAATATTTACTGCTTGCTAAATTGGAGCCTCTTGTTTTATTGCAGGCCAGAGAGCTTCTCATCCCTAACCTCTTCCTGTACTTTTTCTTGGTAGCTGTGTGCCATGTACACGCAAAGCAGTGCTGTCAGACTAGCCACACACAAAATGTCAGGAGAGGGTTTTGTTTCTATTTACCCTCTTTAATAGCGAGATGTAGCTCTGGCTCGGTTTTGATGTGGGAAGCGAGCGCACCCCGTATCAAAGGCAGAACAAGGCACGCTTCACCTCTCCGCTGCGATCGGTCGGCAGCAGGTGGATGGTGTGAGTGCTCTGACTCATGGTTTGAAAGCTGGGGATGGGAACTGAGCCTAAATTCAGTTTAGCTCGCCCAGCCGGGGCCTGGCAGGGCTGACGTGACTGCTGCGAGGAAGCTGACGCCAGCGGGGTCTGCGCTGGCCCGGATGCAGCGGGCTTGAGGGGAAGGTCACATTTCTGCGCCCCCGGTGAGGTCCGAAGGGGCATCGCTGGGGGAAGTCCTGCTGTAGCCTGCCCTGGCACTGGCACCAGCGGCAGGGAAGTCCGGGCAGCCCAAGTTCCCACCGCCACGGGAAGTGCCTTGCGTGGGACAGCCGGGGAGCCCGACGGAGTGAAAGCCCCCAGGATGGTGCTGGAAGAGGGGAAGGCCACAGAAGTGAGCGTCCAAGCAAGACCGTAAGTGGGCGAGGGATGTTCGCTAACATTTCAAACACCCGGGGAGAAACCAAGAGATGCCCCAATTCTGCTGCAGCGGGCAATCCCCGGTGCATTTCCTGAACCTTCCCAACTAGTATTGGCAATACGAGTTTGGGATTTGAGGGGTTTAATGTAATGTGCCAAAGCAAGCAAACCTAGCACATCCTGGGAAATGAGACGTTGCACCTTTTTGCTTAGGACCAGATCACTTGCTTACTGAAAGCCTGAGGCTATTGGCAAGCCAGTGAAATTGTGCATATTAATCCACCTGAAGATGTTGCTCAAAGAAAGTCGGGATCTCAAAGCCTAGTTATTTTCTTACTGGCTGCTAGTGGAAATCAGTTAGTCTGAGCTCACTTGAGTGACATGAATAACAGTTGAATGAAAGGAGAATTAGACATGAAAGAAGAGTCATCTACTGGCCATGTCATTTTATACCAGCCAAACATGAAACATAACTCTAGAAGCATAGGATAAGCACTCTGCGGAGTAATTAATTAATATAACAGTAGAGAGTAGTTTATAGACTTTCAAATTTCTTCTGGGCATATCGCCAAAAGCATGCACCGAAGACTCGATTCTTCAAAGGTTGCCTGAGGTCCAAACCAGGCTCCAGGTGTCTGCCCAGCGCTCTGTACTGTCAAGCCCCAGGCCATCACTTTTCCTTCACCGGCACAGCTTAGGGTAGGGATTCCCTCAGCTGGTCTTTTTGGCTAACCAATGTTTTGGATGATGCTAGTCTTTTAACTTTCCAAATTCACAAGGAAGGCTAGCAAATGATTTCTTATAAGCAACAACAATGAGTGATTTCCTCCATCCTGTGCTCTCTTTGATGAATGTTTTTTTAAAATGTGGTCAGTGTCTGATCTTCCAGGACAAAAGCCAGCCTGCTTTTCCTTTAACTTTGCCCCAATCACTCCTTTGCCGCCCACAAGGAGCAAACTCTGCAAAACTCCGAAAGGCAGCTGGACACGTGTTGCATTTGGGCTTTCTTGGTAATGCTGACTACAGCGGTGCTTTCCCAGGTTGGAGCTTTTCTCCAACTGCACTGAAAAGTGCAATGGATTTAGTGGTGAATTCACCATCACAAACTTTTAAGCAGGCCTTCAACTAGCACATTTAATTTTGTATCTCCCACTTCTTACAACGCAAGCCGTTTCGCAGGCACGAGTCCTTTTGCATTTGTATGCTTAGTGTCTCTTACATGTGCTCTCCCTACCTCTTTTTCTGACCTCATGGTCTTATTTGTGTCTCTCCTTGTTCATTACTAGTGAGTCACTGTAAACATTTCTGCTGGAACCAAAACTGGCTGAAAATATTCTGAAAATGTTTGTTTTCTTTGTGTGCAAATGATGATTCATTAAAAATAAAGATTCACAGAGCTGTTTGAGTTCCTGGATACTCTGTGGGGCAGATTTCTCAAATCTCTGATAAAAACTGGCTGGTGTTTTTTTTTTTTTTAATCTCTGATAAAAACTGTTGTACCTGACTGGAAGATGCTTTTTAAGTTCCTGGGCCCATGCAGGACCCATGCCCAGGTGCTCTGGACTGTGCTGACCTGCTCCCCTCGGCCGCGGTCTGCTTTTGGCAGGACGGACAAGCTCCTAGTTCCTCACTGCAGCTGGAGGATGAGGAGCCCAGGGCACGCTTTGACTCACTCAAGCCCTTCAGTCTTTCCAGTTGCATCTGGATTTTTCTCAGATTAGTGAATGGGCTAGCGGTTGGGAGGTCAGTGCATTCAGCAGAGATAACGTCATGCAAGGACATGAACCCAGATCTCAGTCCCACATACGTACCTGTTCTCATTTTTGTGTTGAGGCGAGAGAAAGGAAAGAAGGAACTGGGTTGTTTCTTGTTATGTTTTTCCAAAGGTCTCATCTCTGTGCTGACATAAATAGGAATAATAGCATTTTTTGCAATCTCAAATATTTTCACAGGAATGTAAAACCCCCTGCTTTTGTCTGTTCCCAGTTCACACCTTGCCAGTGGGAAAATTGTATTACTATCAGCTTCCTCAGCAGATAATTGAATTTCTGTAATGGCGTTATCTGTGAGGGTCTGTTGTCACCTCTCACACTGGTACTGCTTTACTCTTTTCTTTGAGCAGGCATTTTTCTACCTCTCTTTCCTGAGCACTCCTCCTAGGGCTTGCTGTTTGATTTCTTTCCTTACTTTGACAGAGTCCTCTGTATTTTTAGTCATCTCTGCTTCACCTTTGCTTCTCAGGAAACCACCTAGACTTACCAAGCTGTCACTGATACTGTCATGCAGGAGGGAGGGTGACACATGCTGACTTCTTGCTGACTATTTGAAGTGGCTTTAGGTCTTGCAGCAGCTGAAAGTTGTCATACAGTCTGATTTGAATGCCCCAATGTCCTATCTATTAACCTTTTGCTGGCAGTTTTCCTGGAGCTTCAAAGTGGTTTGTTCCACTTAAAGTTCACCTCCAGCTTTACCATGCATAAACTGCAGACACTTCTGAACCCAGCCGACTGTAAGCTCTGATAACCTGGAGAGCTGATGTAAATCTATTTTCAGCACAGGAATGACCGATCCGGGTCCTGCCTGTTCCATCTGGCGAACTCCAGCATAACCCTGTTTTAGGGGTACATTTGGGGGAAAACAGCGCTTTGCACCCCTATTACTGAGCAGATGTCCATTTTTTTAATATTGTCGTTCAGGTCGTGCATCAGGCTGTAGGGTTAGTTTCTGAGCTCATTCTCAGAGCAGGCTTCCAGTGTGTCACATTCAGAATGGCCATTTTCTTGAAACCTCTAAGAAATCTAGCTCGGAGCAACCAGATACAAGTTAGCTCCCCATCCATGATCAACTTGCTACCTTGGAAGCCCAAATGAACACTGAGCCTTAGGCATGGTGACTGCCTTACCTTCCAGTATTTTTTTTTGTCTTCCAGTATTTTTTTTTGTTTCTTCATTTTTTATCACACTGACATCACTTGTGTGATATCAAGATCCAGTGCTTTCACTTCTGACTCCGCTGTATGAGCAAGGTCCGGATGGGAATGGAGACCCCCCCCCAAAGTCCTCTCCATCCGTAGAGGAGATTGTTGCAGGTCGGGGCCGAGTCCCACACCGGGGGCCTCGTTCTCCAAGAGGCAACGCCACCAGAGCCCCTGCAATAGCACCGCGTGCCCAAAAACACACGTGGGAAGAGAAAGCCTGATCCTGGTGCTGCAAATGCCGTGCTTTGGAGAATTCAGCACCTCGGCAGTTAACACCGCACGTACAGTTCACAACCCCCTGGTGCTTTCCAAGTGTGGCTAATCACACAGCCCTCCCGCCATTGATGTGACCGTTCTCTTTATAGCTCTACTAGAGCGTGTTCAAGTTTCTGTCAGAACCAGAAACATGCCGCACGCTGCTCTAATCCCTTCAGCAGCGCACGGACTCAAGCAGCTCTCCAATAAAAGAGTGAGTGCCACCCCTGAACTGCTCTAATTCGTCACAGTCAACAGGATTTTTTCCCCTCTCTTTCACAGCACAGCAGTAACTTAACGAGCCTTTGATGCGCCGGCTGGTCCCTGTCGCATCTACAGGCTGATGAAAGTGCTGAGGGCAGCAGCAGACAAGGGATGCTCAGCTACAGAGAGTGAAAACAAGCTTTCCTCTTAGCTGCCCACATCATCCCGCAGCAGAGGGAGAAAAGGAGGGGTGAGGATGAGATCTTTCCCAAACCACCTCATATCACCCGTCCAGGCTGCCCTTAAACGCAGGTTGTCCTGCAATGCAAGAGGCCATCCGCTTTCCCCCCCCCCATTTCCATCCTCTGGCAGCATGGTGGGGAGTAGAGCATCCTCAGTCTGGGTCTGTCGTCCTGGCAGAGCAGCAGGGTCTGGGACTCCCCAGGTCGTCCCTGTTAGGTTTACAATTTATAAACGCTTAGACAGATGGGCCTGGCTAGTTCCACAGAAATGCCATACAGGATACAGCAGGGGCCCTGCTGAGCAACATATTTTTTCCTCTGCGCCTTGTAAATTGCAGCCAGCAGTGAGTACAAGCAGGTTTTTTTTCCTCCTGTGTTTAGAAAATCTCTCTGCCATGGCTGGTGAAGAGGGAAGAGCTGAGTGTGCTTTGGGTGTCAGCACGAAGGTCCCTGCTCAGCTTGGAGCCACTTCTCAGACACGTGAAATAACGTATCTCACAAACTCAGCCAGCAAGACTCTCACCTCCGGGGGGGAAATTGATCCCAAACAGCCTCCTGAAAGCAGAAGGGCACTGTGGGCTCACGCTGCCCAAAGTCTTGCAATAGGTCCCACCATTTGCATGTGTGTCTTTGTGGGAACACATGCTCCTCAGCTGCGAGTAACTGACGGGATGTCTGGGAGGACTACGTTTTATGAGGCCTTGCCTGGAGACCCATCTGTGCCACTTGCACCACTCCTGTTGACCCGCCAGCCATTGCCATCTCCTTTCTGCCTGGAAAACCCTTCAGGCTCATCTCACTCCCTTCACCTGCCCATGAACCTCGGTGGCTTGATGGAGAAGACAGAAGGTGAAGCTCAAGAACAGATTTCCCTGTGGGTTAGGGGGAGAGATCAGAAGAAGAGCGAGCAGAAACCTCCCGGGATGAGGTTGTCTCTCCAGGTGCACGTAGATGTCTTAACCCCTGGGGTGCCAGCCGGGATGCCCACGGCACAGCTGGGTGACAGCCTGCCCAGGAGAGGGGCAGCGGCCGCAGGGCAAGCGGGTCTCTGCTAACCGAGCTCACACAGACCTGAGGGTCTCACTACCGGTACCTGGACCACAGAGGACAGCGGTTTGTGTGTGTACGTGGCAACACGCACTTGCTTACTTCTGTCTGGGGTCACTTGCCCAAGTAAGCGTGTGAGCAGCACTGCAGCCTGCCCCTGTGGGATGCCACTTTGGTGTTCCTGTCAGCGCATGTACACACACGCGCACACTCTTTACTGCATCCAGATATGGCTGTGTCAGGTTTTAACCCACCCGCGTCAGGTTTCAGCTTGCCAGGGAGTCACTCCGAAGGTATTTGGTGCTCCCCGTGTACTGCGGTGGTGACGGGGGATGCCTCTTGCTCCCCGTGGCCCCACTTGTGCGTGTGTGCTTAGGTGTGTCACAGGAGTGGCCGAGTGACTGTGACCCCGTTGGGGTGTGCACTGAGAGTCTGTGTGGCACCCAGGAACCGGGGGCAAAGGTGGTTTAGAGGACACACACTGATTTCTCAGAAACAGCTATGCAAGTTCCACTTTCAAGCACTGTCAAGTCCATTTCAAGGGTCTAGAAAGGATTGTGCACAGACACGCTATGTTTATTAAATACACATAGAGTTTAACACCAGCCAGGATGGCTCTTTTCCTTTCAGGATGGTGACCCTGTTCTAGGGAAACTGATGAAACCCTACAGGAGGGAGATCTGAGTCATGAGAGCTTCTCATGGAAACTTACTTCCTGGCCTCCTTTTTGCTGCGCACTGAGAACAGAAGATGAACTAAGGCCTGGTGGAGGGCAGCTGCAATAGCATGAGCTCTCTGGAGCACGATAAGCAGTTTTCATTCCTATAAAGCATACAGTCTTTCAGTATCTGTAGTCTTTCCTGCTTCTTATTTCTCCCCTTTGCCCTCCTCACTCCCAGCCCTGCTCAGGGAGCAGCCTGTGGTCTTCGGTCACACATCCATTCAGTAACTTGCAAGGTCCCATCATTTATAATTCTTAGACACACAAGCTGCCACTTTCACATACGGAAATTCCCAAAGGTCAGAGAAGGGAAATGGTTAATTCCTTTTATTCAATGCCTAACCTCCCCCCTCGTCCCCCACTTCCCACCCCCACCCTGTGTGAACAGGAAGCTTGAAAAGGAAAAGCTTTCTGAATCCAGCAGCTGGGAATGGAGGAATCCTGGAACTTTATGCTGCAGAAGCTCAGAGACAACAATAAAGGTTTCCCCCCATCCAAAGAGCAAGTATATATATAAAAGGAGTTATCTCTTCAAACAAACACATGGGGGATGGGAGGGGTCGAAATCCCAGCAGGCAAGTGCTGAATTGGCTAAAGCTCCAGCGAGAGCATGGGGAGACCTGGCTGTGTCACAAGCCCAGTAAGCTGGAAAAGCTGGGGAGAAGCCTGGCCAGGTGATGCTCACACAGGTGTGATTTGCATCTTGCTCCTGTCTTGTTTGCATCGCTGAGAGACATGAGTCCAAAAAACCCTCTCTCCAATGCTAAGTATCATGGGATGGGCCTGAAGGTAGCGTGCAGGGGTGTTGCTCTCTTTATAAGACCAGCCCCAGACACCAGCCTGCAGCCCTTTCAAGTGGGGAAATTGGGGGTGACTGAAATTTGGAGTTTTGCCAACCCGAGTAGGAAGATCAGGATGATTTGCTTAGAAAGTACCAGAGTGCCTGCCAGGACTAACGGGAAGCCAGACTCATGCCCCAAGGAGTTTACTCGCTAATTGAAAGCAGGAGCCTGTTAAAACAACTTTCCAAGAGTCTGGCACTGCAGAGCACATGCCTACGCTTTTGACACTGTGGTAGAGATTCTTAGAGATCCTTATGGGGAGTGTTAGGATGCCACGAAGTTTCAATGTGTAATGTGAACAAATAATCATCTGAGAGGTGAAGATGACAAGCTCAGTCACGTATTCCGCACTGAGGGTGAAAGAAGAGTGGATTTGGCATGCATAGGGATTTGGACAATATCCTCCTGCTTTCAGTGCAAATCAAGGGTCTTTGAGTGCAATGGTCGAAGGAGCTGCTGAAGTTATTCCCGTGCCCCCTCTGCGAGTGTCCACGTGCGCTTGCACGTATGCGAGCAGGGGCACACCTCCGGCAGGGCATGGGACCAACCTACAGCTTCACAGGAGTGCAGATGCTTTCGTCGGAGACTCGCCCTGCAAAGATTGAGTCTGCTGCTGTGACTCAGACCTGCTCAGGCTTGCAATGAACCCCGGCACCGTGTCCTTTAAGCCAACTCAAACACGATCAGCTGTAGGATTTATTTCAGAGACTAGATTGAGGAGCTCTCAGATTCTGTAGCCTGCCACCAGAGTAACGCAAGCAGGAGCAACGTAGCCTGGCAGCTCTATCAAAATTAATTACCACTTAAAAAGCCTGCTCTAGGCTAGCTGGGATGAGCACTGGCCGTTACGGGGCAACAGGAGAGGC
This sequence comes from Aramus guarauna, assembly GCA_013400195.1. Taxonomy (NCBI): domain Eukaryota; kingdom Metazoa; phylum Chordata; class Aves; order Gruiformes; family Aramidae; genus Aramus; species Aramus guarauna. The sequence continues at coordinate 701,877 of VXBL01003724.1, forward strand.
AGGGGCCTTGCGTTTTATTTCTCTGCTGATCCCTTGAACAAACCGGGTCACTGCTCCATGGAGGTGTGAAGAGCTGAGGGCTTCTTGGAGGAAAGAGGTACCCGGACTGATGCTATTCCACAAACCGGAGGGCACAGCCCACCCCAGGGTTGCCCTCCTGTTCACTGCGCTTTGCTGTTTCACCTTTCAAGACCTCAGGAAAATGAGGGGTGTGAAAACTAATTTTTTTTTTTTGGCCTTCATGAAGTGTTCAGTAGCGAGTAGATGCATGCAACCATTCCCACCAGCAGCACTTAAATGTAGTGACCTCTTTGTTCTGTGAATCGCAGAGTCCTGTTGCTCCCACGTTTATGAAGGGCTTCCACAACTGGAAGAGGCAACAGTAAATGAAAGAATGATCCGTTGGCTGGGTTATACCATCCCTCTGCATTTGTAACCCTAAATCTCCTTCTCAGAGACCCAAAGCCACGCTTGCACCTGGCTTACGGTGAAATTCATCGCAATCTTCAGATATTTCCCCTTTTGAACCTCTCCTCTTCACAAATTAGGGGCTCACATCTGTGTTACTTGAATGCTGCCATTGCCAGGATGTGATCAAACGATCAGGCTCTCAGGCCTGCTGTGTCCCGGGGGAGCCCACCCCGGACTCTCCTCTGGTCCGTGCCAGACGGCTCCGATGCCATCCCTCCCGCCACCGACAGAATGGAAAGGGGCATTGCCAGCGCCTGCTCCCCTCCAGCACACCCCGGTTGGGGTGGCCCCGGGGACCGTGGCCAGATGGCATAGCTTAGAGCGATCCCACCCCAGCCCCAAGGCGCTGCTGGCATCGCGTCAGCCCGGGATCAGACCGCAGCCAGCCCCCTGCTCTGCGAGAGCTGTCAGGCTGGGAACCGGGAGCGCATTTTACCTGGCTGCACCCACCCCCCCCAGTGCAGAAATGTCTTGGGGCGTCCTCCCCCCAACAGCTATAACACCATCTACTTGTTTCCCTCGCACCAACCCCCAGCTGACGTGGACCCGTGGTTAAGGGGGCTGCCTGCTCTCCTGTCCCCTTGCCCGGTGCATTGTTTTCCCATCCATCCACCAGCGCTGGGTCCATCCATCCATCCATCTGCAGGGTTAGGATCAACAAATCTCTGAGGGCAGGCAGCGTCCTGCTGTGTTTAAAAGGGAAGTAGTAAATGCTGCCTGAGTCACTGTTGATGTAAATACCACATCACATTTGACAACTGCTCTAAGGCAAGTCTTCATTAGTAGTATTTTGCTATCTGACTTCAGGGACGGCTTTCTGAAGTTTTCCTTTTTTTTTTTCCTTTTTTTTATTTTTTTTTCTTGCCCACTCTCTTGTTTGTAACATCCCCTTTGAACTTGTCACAATAAAATTTCCTTCCCCACTGATTTAGTCCTTTTCCACTTGGCACGCATGGACATTTTCCCTGCTGTTTCTATGAAACTGAAGTCCCCATGAGTCCCTTTTGTTTACTTCCTTGCAAGTAGCCAAGCATCGTCAGTGAGGTCAGAGGGAAGGTGTGTGGCTCTGGGAATAGCAAGAGCGATGCTGCCAGCACCAGTAGGCTGTAAAATTAACCTGCCCTGACACCTATCCCATTTTCAGGCTCCCACTTTAAAGATGCCGGGGTTTATATGTTTCCACCCACCGCCACACTTCCTGATTTCAGCTAGCACCTGAAATGAAAGTGCCAAAATAGTATGAGAAAGCCGTAACATTTGTGCGGTAGCCAAGCCAGTGAAGATAAGGATGATAAAATGCCTCACTTCAGGAACAGGTCTGATTACCTTTGGGAGGCAGGACTCCTGTCGTGCCCTCTCACACAACACCCTGGCACTGGCTGGGTCAGCTCCTGCCTGTCCCACCACCGCCACCGCTCCGCAGAGGCTCACCAAGCCCAGGGGCCAGGAGAGAAGCTCACACCACCTTCTGGTTAAGCCAGTTATTGACTTCGTAGGAAGGGAGGAGAATAAATCGAGATGCTTTCCTGAAGCATCACTTGCCATTGCCGGAGAAGGGGTATCAGATTTTCGCAGCAAGTGATTTGATCCCGCGCTGCAGATATTCTGCTTCTAAAGGATCTTCCCTCTGCAGCCAGAAGGTGCTGCACAGTCGGTGCCACCGGCGTGACATGGGGCAGGAGCCCCAGCACTCAGCACAGATCAGCGCTGCTGGCTGAGCAACACCAGCCACTGCACTCCTGGGCTAAGCTTGATCAATTTTATCCTCAGATTCATGCAGGACAAGATTCCCAACTAGAAATAGTCCAAACAGGACGAATATGAGGAACCGGGCTGTTTCAAACCACTGCTGCTCTCTGAAACGTTCTGCAAACCTGTCTCGACTTGGACGCTGGGAAAGTGCTAAATAGTCAAGTGAGTGTCAGTAAAAAAGGTGAAGTGAAATCTGCTCGCAGCAGCCTGCGAGGGACCGCTGCTTTCTCCTCTGCCGTAGCAGGTGGCTGCACAATACCCCCGACTAGCACCCACCAACCCTCCCCGGGCCTGCCCGGCCGACTGCGGGGACAGGTGACTGTGGTTAGCAGGGGACCCCTCACGTCACCTTGGCTCTTCTTACACAGCAAGGTCTTTTTTAAAACTTTCCGGATGGGCTGTGTGTGGCATTTCATTGTCTCCCTGTTTGCAGTGCTGAACAACGGAGTGGTGCCTGGTTTGCAAACCCACAAGCAGAGGAAGCTGTTGTTCCTGGCTAGTTTTAACCGCTGCTATAATTTTTACACTGTCCTTTGAGCTTTTAGCCCTATTGCCCTCGTTCTCCCCCTCACACACACCTCAGACCACATCCCTGCCTGCCTCGAACGTGATGGAGATAAGCCTATGCCCATGGGAGTCTGGTGCCATGCACTTGGGACATCCTCCCCCTCTCTGATCAGCATAAACGAGAAGCGGCTTGCCTGAACTGAATAGCCCATATACAGGGATGCTTTAAGGAAGATGGTGACCAGTTTAAAGGTCCTTGTGCTCCCTTTCCTCCACAGACCAAATCAGGCTGGGATGTGCTGTCTCCCAGGAGGGAGGTGGGATGGGGAGGAGAGGTGCTGCTGCTGCCAGGCTGGGTCCCTGCCTACGGAGGCAGCCTGGCACGGAGCCAGTTTGTCTCCACCGAGGACATTGCCTGGTCTTTTGAATTTGTATTTCCATTTGAAATATGCAGTTGTTTTGCAAAATACAGTGAAGAAAACTAAATAGAACGTTTCCCTTCAAAAACATTTCTGTTCACGTTCTTCCTCACCTCCAGGTCCGGCTCTCCTGTCCCTCCCTCTATCCCATCCTCCACCCTTCTGCAATGTGGATAAATACTTTTTATTAAAATTCACCTTAGAAACAGACAGTTGATTTGACAATTTAAAAAAAAAATAAATCCGTGTTGTCCTGTTGCCACTGAACCCCTGCTTTCCAGGGAAGAAACGGGCACATATGGAAACCCCAGTGACAGCTCTTCAGCTCTGCTCCAGGGACTTTTTGGCTTCAGGCTCCCATCCCAGGCAGATTCCCCTTCCCACCACACATGGGAAGCTCCTGAAGGTGGGCAAGGGAATGGAGCTCCATGCAGAACTTGCCAAGGACAGCCATACCAGCAGCATTTTGTTGTTTACAACCAGCATAAAAAAAGGGCAGCTTGCAGGGAAAAGTCCAGACTACATCTATAGTGAAGTAGAAGCAGAGGCATATGTTGCGTGTAAACTAATCTCAGCGCAGGAGCAGGTGGCCAGGAAACTCGAGGTGACTTTGGTCCTTCTGAACCCCGGCTTTGCGGGTGCATACTCGATGGAGCCTCACCCCACCATGCACGGGGGCTGAAGGACTGATCCCCTTCTCCTTGATGAAGACCTGACTGTTCTGCTGTCTCCAGCCTGCCAAGAGCAAATTGTGCTGGCAGGGCGCTGCCACATACTGGTCTTCTCTGCCCACTGAGGCTCAGTGTCATGGAGAGGGATCCCAAACCTCCCAAAATGTCTCTTTGAGTTGTCGCGTGCAGCCTGGGTCATGAGGCTGCTTAGCTTTCAGAGACCAGCGCACCCACCAGGGTTGGAAAATCATATTTATTCATGTAGGGCTCACTCCTAGTCACAAGTGTCTGGGCAGTGTCCTACACAGGGCACGGATGGCAGGTGTGGTACGGGGGCCCTTCCTCCCACCACCTGTGGGCACGAGAAGGGATGAAGAATTTTATTTATTAATTTATTAATTTATTTCCCTTCGAGAGAAGAGGAAGTGATGTTGGGCCAACTCCTGTTGCACACATCAAAATGGGCCTAGAAGTGGAATTAGTTTACTCAGGAATAACACTCTAATATTTGGGCTTTAATGTTGTCAGCCTGACCTAAAACTGGGATGTTCAGGTGTAACCCATCACCAGGCTCCTCATCCCATGGTCAAGTACCGCATGGCTGAAAAACAATAAGGAAAAATGCAAGGAATAAAAGCTCTACCAAGAGATGCTGTGGCTGAGGAAGATGAAAAGATAAAGAGGGCAAGGGGGGGTGTGGGGGTGGGGGTGAAAGATATCACTGAAATCTAATCTCCACCAGATCTTCCATACTTCCAGTGCACAGCAACTCAGTTGGACACAGACTGCGAGGCATCAAGTTCAGCCAGATTAACTTCAGAAAAACACAGTGTTCAGTACCTTAAAGATTAAAGCAGTTTGGTGATGGAAATAGGAAGCTGCTGAAGAACCGACTAATCATGTTGCTTTGTATTAGCTCTTGCAAGAATATAGCAATGAAAGACTTTTCACTTCCTGAGTTCCTCAATATACTTCCTCTTACCTAATTTCTTTGTTATGTGAATACAATTTCTGTTCCCATGAACAAGGAGGATGCTTCGTTTTGGTTTCCAAACATTACTGGGAAGCTGGGTTTACAGTTTCATCAGTAATTACATTTAGGTCTGGCTGTTGTGAGATGGAAATTATTTTTATTTTTCTCACCACAGTCCTCAAATTCCTACCTGTGGGGTAGGGTGGGACAGGAGGGGCAATGCTGGCATTGTCCGGGTGCCTTTGGAGCATCACGCTTATTTTTAGAAATGATGTCGCTATTTACAGACCTAAATCCAAGTGACTTTCTCAAATGATTAAGACCAGATCCTCAAAGACAGTCAGATGTTTCATTTTGAGTGACATCAAGGGGATTACACACTTTTAGATTTCTTTTAATACGGTCTTTTCCAACCAGAATGATTCTATGACATAAGTCCCTCTTGAAAACAGACCACAAACTCTAAATCACATAGGCACTTTTGCAAGCAGAACTCAAGAAGCGTAATGCCGATCCCTGTTGTGTCGGTGTAAGACCAGAGTAAGTGCCGCAAGGAGTTGGACCAGGGCTAAAGCTGAGGGGAGGAAGTCCAACAGCTTGTTTGTGTTCTCCAGAAGGCGAGCATAACTCACTAAACAAATGTCAGGAGGGCTCACGTCCCGCTCTCCTGGAAGCCAGAGGAGAATTAACCTGAGAAGAAACCCCTGTCAGGGATGAAACACGGGAGGCTGAATTTTAAGAATATAAATGGATGATTGAGTGTGCAATGACAGAGAAGAACATCCAGAAGGTATTGCATTGGGATTTACCACTTGCAAGCTCTGTTAGCAAGTGTGCATGTCTATTCTTTGCAGAGCATGCATACACCTCAAAGGGTCAAAGCTGCCTGCCCGCCTTTGCAAATGGGCTTCCCCCACAGGGCTCCTTGGAAAATACACCCTCTAAATCCCTAAAGCAACCAGCTGCTGGAATTTCAGCATTTGTGTCTGAACCACTCCATCCTCTGCTCGGAGGCCCCTTCCATCCCTCTGGCTCTCCTGTACGTGTGCACCTGCCTCACCATTACCCTTTCACAAACCCCTCTGCACCTGCGGTGGCTTTCTTGCAGCTATTAGCCCTTTGCACCGCGTGACGCGTGGCCTCAACAAGAGCATGGCGGCAGCCGTCCGCAGGGAAGGCTGCTGTGCAAGGGCAGTGCTCAGAAGGGCAGGCAGCAGGAGAGCCGAGGGGGAAACCCACTTCCACACCACACCACAGGCAGGAGCACGTCACCCTGGGGAGCATGGGGATTACTGTCATCCCCACCGCCATCCCGGCTCTCAGGAACCTGCAGCGGAGAGGATCAAAACTATTGCACCTATTTCTTTTTTCCACCACAGCTGAGAAAGAAATAGCTTGTGGAAGTGTCCCAGGTTCCTTCCAGAGAGTTGTCTGGTTGGTGCTGGGCCCCGGGTGGAACTGCGGCTGGAGGAAGGGCGTGGGAAATGCAGACAAGGCAGCACAGGCGTGGGCTGCGACCCGGCACTGATCTTAGTCCCTCGCTCTGCTGCTGGATACTCTGCAGGACTTGTTTTACGTCATTACATCGACGGTTTCACACAAACCCGTGTGTCTGAGAGAGTGGTGGTTCCCCAGAGGCCATAGTGTAAAGTGTGGGTATAGAAGACAGATGATCTGTTTTCTGGTTATCCTTAATCCAGTTTAACTCTAGTTTGCCAATTGACCTGGTGATCTCCTGCATCATACATAGGGGTCTCACTGTGGCAGCGTGATTCAGATTGGTTTGTTGATCTGGCAGAAAACTAATTTACAAAAAAAAAAAGGAAAATAAATTCTATCAGTTCTTTCTGTAGCCTCCAGGATTGCAACTTCCAGGAGTACAAGGGAGGTGCCAGGAACGTATGGCTAGGAGCGGGCAGGAAGAGCATGACCACCCCTTTCACCAGCAGCCCATGGTCAGATCAGATTAAGCCTAAATGGGAAACTGCACCCTGAGGGTCAGCAGATATTACTCCTGGTCATTGCACAGCCCGAGTCCCCATTGTTCGTGTCTATTTTGCATGGGTGTAACCCTACTGGTACTAACACAGTTACTTCTGCAACATCTCTGCAGGACTTGGAGAGAAGCAGAGGTTCACTGATTTAAAAGCACATTGTCCTTCCAAGGTCTGAGCTTTGGATCTGAAATGCACAGAGGATAGGCCACGAAGAGAGTCAACATGATCTAGCTGAATTAAGCTAGCCAGAAGAAGCAAACGGTCTAAAAGTAAAAGGATGAATTTGAACGAAGGAAAGCTTGTGAGCATTGATAAGGAAACGAGAGCTCCAGGGATAGAATAATCAGGATTATTCTTCAGCGAATTACAGCACCTGCGCTTTATCTACAGATCTTACACTTGGTGTGGTTAAGGTCACGATGTGCTGTCAATTCTCTACATAAGAGCAAAAAAGTGAACCGTCAGGCTGAACTGAGAACCACCCTGTCTGTCCTCAACTCTGGCTGACAGCACAGGTAATGGTTTATTCTCACTCCTGTGTATTTCACGTCCATCTGATCAATATTCCCAACAATAAAAGCCTGAAGAGGAATTTCAGTAATAAAGCAGTCAGACAATAGGGTAGGGGTTAGGGTCCCCCCGTACTGAGCAGTCCCAGGGTGTTTGCCGGTGGAAGGGAGGTGCCGATAACCTGGGCAGATATTCAGGCTTCCGTTTGTTTTGCTGCCCCACTTAATCCTCGCAGTGGCTGAAGCCAGCAATGCTTCAGTTAGATTAATGAGCCAAACTAAAACAAACCCGCAGGCTTCAAGTACACGCTCTCCTCTTTAACACTGTGAGGTCCGCTACCAGGAACAGCGGAGTTCAGATACAGCTCGCCATTAGGAAACCCCATTTTCCCCCTTACTGTTTTTTCCCGCAGTGACAAAGCGCTGGTGAGAGGCTGTGACGCGAAGCCCTGCGGATGGGAGCCCGCGTCTCTCCTTGTGTCAGGCAGGGAAGGGTCTGAGCTACTTCAGGTTTTTGCTTGCTGCTGCCACCGCGGTCTCCGTTCCCAGCCAAGGGGGGCTGGGAAATGCACAGCAACTCGGATGGCTTCGGGGAGCAACCGCTGGAGGAACCCAGGGCAGAAAAGCATCATCTTGGCCTTAAAGATTTACCACTAAGCTGAAACATTTCTTTAGGGTTTTTCTTTTGAAGTAGCTGTTGCTGTTCATTCAGACGGTAAAAGATTTTCTCTGCGTTTTGTTTCTGGTACATTAAGGGGACCATATCTCCCCTTCCTGTGTTCCTCAGAGATTCTGCACAGATATTTTAGGAAATCCCGGCACTGAGGACTCATGAAGCAGAAAGCTGAGTTGCAACTGAAAGAAGGGATGTGAGTAAAGGCTGTGAGTAAACAAAAAGCCATTTTTGAGAGAGACTAAAAAAAAATTCATCTCAAGGAAGAAAGGGGGAAAAGGAAGGAAAGGAACTTCCCTCCTGCCAAGTGCACACACCAACCCCCCGCTCTCTGAAAAGCATAACTTCTCATCAAAGCGAAATGAAAGGCTCACCACGGCTGAGCTAAAATGAACACATCCACTTCTGAGACAGGACTCTGAAAAATACCAGTAGAGACCAATGCTCTTCACGCCAACAGAGGTGAAGAAAGACTGCCCGCAGTGCAGGAGCCAGCTAAACAGGTGGAGAGCACAGGAAAGGCAACTCCAATAGATGGAGAGTCACTGTCAACTAATTTTGACCATAAAAAGGATTATCCCAGCTTGGCAAGGTTGCTATGATGCTGCAGAAAGTATTTCTCCTGTTTGGAAGTGCACCCGATGGGAGCACAATTCCCTTCTCCTGTAAATAGGTTGTTATCCCTGGCAAAGCACTGCCAGGTGCTCCGTTAGTGAAATCTTCTTGCCTAAAGCTGGGGAGCCAAATCCAAGAGAACAGAAAGTGGTTTCTGTCACACTGAGTGTTTCACCTACACTCAGACTGGGAATTCCTGCCTACAATTTCCACACGTGGGACGTGAGCGGGCTCCGGCCGCCAGCTCCATGTGGAAGAAGATGCTCGCCTGAGGCCATGTCACCTCTGCACAATCTGCGAGGTGCCCACGGGACGCGTGTCTCATCAAGGAAAAGCCCCCCAGGGCCAAAAAGCTGGCTTCTTACCTAACGAGGCTGCGGCTGGAGGGAAGGGAAGCAGGTCCACCATGGGGTCTGTGTTACCTGCAGCTGGCAGATCCAACACACCCAGCTGTAAGGGAGTCACAGAACCGGGAAGCCGGGAGAGCATCATGGCCTGACCACACAGCACTGCTAGGGAAACCCCAGGAGCTTTAGAAAGAGCAAGTAATTAAAAAACTCCTCTGAGATCTCGTGAGTTCTTTCCTCCCTAGTAAATTCTTTGCTTGTAGGCTTCTCCAAAACTGTGGAAAATCTGTGAGGCTGCCTCCTGCTAGTGTAGTAAAGGAAACGTGGGGGAATTTCCCCTGTCATGCTGAAACTCAGGGACCATTTAGTGCGTTACGATTTGGCAGATGAAGCTCTAAGAAAAGAGCTCCTTCTCTTCACAGATGAGTGTCAACTCAGTGTAATTCCATCACAGCCAGGAGTCTCTGGAAAAAATTGAAATGGGATTGAGGCCAAAATTTTCCTGCAAACGGAGTGCCAGGATCATTGGACCATGTCTCTCATTTGCACTGGTGTAAATCAAGATGTATATTTATTGCAGATAGCATGAAGAGCTGACATGGAGAAAGATCAGAGGCTGGATATAACTAACACCAGAAGCTGCATTTACGTCAGCCAGAAAAGGCTATCTTTGCCTGGATATTGTGTTCAGGGTGTTCTGTGTCTCTGAGGTTTTATTTTCCTTTTCCTAACCATAAAAATTATAAAATGAGATTAACATAAAGATAAGAGGGAGTCAAGCAGCGCCCGGGCTGAGCCAAGGGGGTTGGCACTGAATACCTGCCAGCTCTGAAACTCCTTCCCCTTCCTCCTGCGCAGCAGAGGACCTTTGGGGCAGCGACGTGAGGCAGTGCTGTAAGCATTGCCCCGGGGCCTGTGCTACGCCTGTCCCTGAGACGCCACTGGAAAAAGTCCTTTCCCTGAGACCCAGCTGCTTTACGAACCTTGTTTTACTCCTGAACACCACCGCGAATATCTGAAGCAATGCAGCTGAAGGCAGCTGAGCTAAAGCTGCACCGGATTCCTGACTGCAAGGGCTGAAGTCCACCCCTCGCCATCGCAGGGGACGCGGCATTTCGGCCGTGCTGCGGCAGCACCAGGGTCCGTGGGCTCCATCGCAGCTTTTGCTGGCGGAAGCAAGAGGGGTCTGCGGTGCAGCAACCCGGCTCTGAACTGGCGGGAGGTCGGGCACAGGACACCGTGTACATGGCTGCATCCAGCTCTGGACTGGTCAGAGCATAGACAAAAAGTGAATCTGAGAGAGTCTACCACATCTGCTGGTGCAGGACCACGTGGACGTACTCGCAGCCCAGGAGGCAACACCACCTCGGGGAGCAGCACAGAGGAACAGCTAATTTCTCCTGGGCAGAGCACTACAGAGCAGCACACCATAACCCCCAAACCCAAGAAGTGATGACTGTGTTGATCTTCCACAGTAAAAAAGTAGCTTTCAGAAAAGCAGAAGACAAAAGAAGCAGCCACTTAAATCAGTGTATCTACTCACAAGAGTCTGACTCCTTCAGTTCTAGAGGAGACACAGCTGTGTTATTTTACTACCATAGCTTGGAGATTATTTGTATGTGCAGAATATAATTTTTAACTCACATTTCAGGCATCTGTGTTTACTCTGCTGGAAGCAGGTCAAGCTAGGAAGTGTTCTAGTTCATGCTGACATGTACAGAAAGTTGTTCCCTGCTTCTGCTGAGAGCCTCTGAAAAGAAAATACAGCAGTTTGTAAATAACTCTTGAAGTGAGAACTCCATGTTGTTTCTTCGTGTTAGAGCACGGGAAGAGCACAGGGAAAGGTAAGTTGTATTGGCACGTAGAATTTGGACTGTCTGGAAATAAGTGGTGATAAATAGAGGCACCACATATGTGTTCTCCACAGAAATATTATAGCCTTTTGTGCATTCAAGCAACTTCTCTCTTGCCCTTGTTCTTGGGGTCAGTAGCAATGTGAAGGAGAGAGAGTCCTCTTAGTGAAACTTGTTGAATCCGTGTCCATATCCATCCCAAGATAGAAGCACCCTGAGTTTAAAAATCACCTCTTGTGTGGGAGGCAGTTCCCCTCCACCTTCATCACAAGTAAGGAAAAGACAAGTGGTGCCATGGCATCACCTTGCACAGCCCCGGGATGGGGACAATGCGAATGCAAAACCAGAGTAGACCAGAATGGGAAATAAGAGCGGAATGAGTGCAGGACGCAGCCAGAACTTTGTGGAATGGTGACATCTGCAATAAAACACATCTTTCTGTGTCTACATAACCTGAACTCCAAGGCGCCAAAGACAGTCATCACTGCGCAGGTGTCGGTGTAGTTGTATCAGACACCACAACCTGTAGCTGCAATGCAAGGAGACTTCTGGCACCCCACAGTGTGGTCCTCAAGTGTACTTGAAAAAACTTGCACATTTCTGGGGAACTTCCCACCAAGCAGCCCATGGCTGAACGGTTCCCATACCATGCGGGCAGGGGCTGAAACCCTCTACTGGGACCCTCTGGGTGATGCTGACACTTGGCGAATGACCGTCACACTCTTCCCAATGGGCTCAGCATGATGCTTGCAGATCCAGAGGTGGTCAGGCTGTGAAGTCGCAGAGGTCTTCCTATGAAATCCTATTTCTAGGCTATGTCTCCCTGAACAACTTCCACTGAACTAATTAAATGCTGATTTACAGGAATGGTATTGGTTTCCACGTTATTGTTGTTAACGATCAGCCAGGATGACAAAAGGTCTCTGCAGCAGCTCAGCCACACTGAGGGACTCAAAGATAATGGCACCACAAAGAAGCGTTCCCATGGCTGGGGTGCTGGTATCAGCGGATGAGAAATAACAGCAATGTATCCACCTCAGCAGAATTGCTATGTGCTGCTCCGGAGATAAGCGCTCTTGCTTTCACACATCCACATATATAACATTTTGCTGCCATTTTCACTGGGGAAAATAGCCGTAAGGAATACCGCTCTTCACCTCATGTAAACCCCCATGTCGCAGAGATTTCTGAGCTCCTCAACAGAGATTAGGACGGGGGTTGTCTCCCGCTGCCAATGATTCACACACCTCTGTCCCCAGTGCTCCTGGAGGAAGATGTCACTGCCAACGTGATGTGCACCTGTCTCTGCTGAGTACAGCCATGAACTCCCAGGCAGTTAGATTAGGACTAAAGTAAGTAGGAATGTCTCACTAATGGCACTCTTGCAAAATATTCCCTAAAGGGCTAACCCTGGGAAGCCAGAAGCTTTTAATGCTCACAAAACGCTCCTTTCCTCGATCCTAATCTGTGGTCATGAATGTGGTTATACAAGTTGCCATGACTATGACACTCACAGACGAGCTTCTCAGCAGAGCTGCCAGCTCCCCTCCACCATGCTGGAGCTGCAAGAGGTGCTTGCCACACACCCTCCGGATTTAAAATTTTTGGGTTTGAGGTTTGTGGGTGGCTTGCAACAGCGCTAAGAAAAGAAAATCTGGTTCAGACACAGATTTGATCGGAAGACCTGAGGAGAGAAAAGGGATCCTTTCTGTTAGCCAGAAGCAAACACAGTTGAGGTTATTGCATGGTGGCACTCCTATCTTACAGCCAAAGTAATCCCTTCACACTCAACAAGAGAAGACTATGTTACCCTAATGTTATAACAGTACTTCTGAGTGATGCACATGAGTTTAATACTGATCTATTTTACCTGGAGGTAAACAATACCAATCTATTTTACTGAGCTTGTTAAATCCATGCAGACCAAACGTAAAGTGGATGTGTAGTCCTCGCTGTAAATTCCCCTCAGCTTTAAGATTAGTGCTAAGGAGGCTGAAAATGCTGCAGTGGACCAACTTCCCTGGTGCAGACGGTTGTATGGGGAAGCTGCTGTGAGGGACGCGAGCCATTCCCCACCCTAATTCAGGCACCTTATGTCCTACTTCCACATTAGAACCCATCTCCTGGTCCATTGCGACCATCGGCTTGTCCACTTGCTTGGCAGGGGAATATCAGTATCAGGCCAGCTGAAAAATTCACTCCAGCCCTGGAAACAGCAGCTCTGTTGCTAGTAACATCAAACAGCTCCAGTAAAACCCACGAGGCTCTCAAGGAAAATATGAAGGCTAAATGGATCATCTATTGATGTCCAATAAAGTTTGAAAGTCTACAGTCTATAGAGTGTGGCCATGCTTCACTGGATCCTGGATCCTGAGGCTGCCAGGCTCCACATTAAAGAAACAGTAGGGAAAAGCATTTCATAGACTCCTCTGATATACACCAGCCTTCCCAGGGACAGCCTTTATCTACTGCTACTGTGTGCTTTCCTCACGGGCTGCCTCTGAAAGACGATTTGCTCTGCCAGGCGCCCGCTGCCTGTCCTCAGCCTGCGGTGTAGTGCTGCCGTTTGAAAGCGTGGTACCCCACCGAGACCCTCCTCCGGCGGGCGCAGAGCTGGCAGTGCTCTGCTGGGAAGTCTTCCTCCAGGGGCTCTTCAGAAAGTGCTTTCCCAGGCTGCGAAGCAGCACACTCAGCAGCAGTCGTCTGTATCTGGTAGTCTTTAAATGTCTCAAAAAAGTAAACTGCATGCAGAAAACAACCTGGGGAACTGTTGTGGGGGAGCATCTTTATGTGGGTTGAATTGTTATTTTCTCACCAGGTGCCTAGTTTCTTTCCTTGTGATCTTCACTAATATTTCTAGGGAAAAAAGTGCCTGTTCTCTATCCTTTACTTGGAGAACTCTAAAGACATGAAGAGAGAACAGTACCAGGGAAGATTTGCGGTATGTCTTCTCCAAACTCCTTTCTATTCTTCCTCAATAAAGTGCATGTGCCTCCTCTCAGAGAAGGTAAAATCATTGAAAAACACAGTCCTGATAACATACCTATTAATGACCATGTTTGTAATATAACAGCAAGACGGTGACAAAAGTGTTTTAATTGAGGTTGCCCTATCTGCCAAAGCCAGGACGGATGCAACTCCAAGCAAGGCTGGAAGCAGGCTCAGCAGCTGTTTGGACCCTTCTAGATTATACGCACAGGAACCTCTATGAGCATCCGGGGGTAATAGTAGTAGTTAATTAGCACAATAGTAGTTGTGCTAGTAGTAAGTTACAGCACAACTCCCTTAAGTCTCCAGTAAACACATGCCTCTATCTATTCAGCTGCATTACTTCATCCTGACAAGGGGAAACATTACTTACCCAGTTCAGTGTCAGAATCATTGAAGACCAGGCTTAAAATATTTGATCCCAGAAGATGTCAGCCCTATGTATAAACTTGTTTGCAGAGTGAAGAAGTGATTATGGGTCAAACTACAAACAGATAATTCCACGTGGTGTCAGAAAGATGTTCCTGTCTTTTGGATCTGGCTAGCCCATTAGCTCTGTAACATTCCACCTTTTCTAAAAGTGTTTTCACCACCCAGGTAAAACTCCTCTGTCTCTTGGTCTGCCCATTTAAACCCATCAGTCCCCTCTGCGACACAACGCCCAGGATACAGGATAAAAAAGATTGTTCCCCTAAGCCAGCACAATAACTGACTCCAGCAGATAACCTTGCTTTATGCCTGAACGTCCTGACTTTGCCTGTCCATCCCACCCATTTATTGCAAAAACCACAAGCAAGAACATACAAGATACGGAGCCAGTTAACTGCATGGGAATACAATACTGAAATGAGCAAAACCCACTGGATTTCAGGTCAGAGAAAAATCTCTCCTTTCCCTGTCACCTAATCGAAAATACTTCCCACAAACAATACGGAGTGTTGGTTGCTGTGCAAACTTCAGCTGCACTAAAGGCACTCCATGACTTCCCTGCAACTTTCTCCAGCTTCTTGGCCAAAGACAGAAAGCTAAAGTGTTGTAAGCCAAGTTCAAAAGGGTAACAGAGCTGCAGTGCCTAGCATTCTCCAAATCCCTCTGCACTTGCCCCCCAAAAGCCCAACAGTTTTGTATAAAGATGATCCTGAAGAGCACCAATGAAAGCACCGCAGAGAGGAGATCAATGACTTTCCGATAAGACGCTGTGGGGACCCCCAGGGAAGTTCCCTTCTTTGCTAACAGAGCAGCTGCAGCAGCTTCCTATCGCCCACAAGCAGCTCTGGAGAGCAGCAGGGTGTGTGCAGGACACCCATAGCTGAGGAGGAGGTTAGCACTCACCTAAAACCTAGAGAAGTAAAGTATCAAAGTCGGACCTGCTTTGGATGTAGAAGGTTCCCTGGGATCTTTTAGCTGGGATCTTGCAGCTGGGATCTCGTAACTCCGCATGTAGCTTTTCTTGCGTCTCAGATACACGCTGGAAGAGATTATCCCTCCTGTTGCCACAGAGGTCTTCCAAAATTGGCTGATTCCAGCTTTCTTCTCCCATACTGCACTTCCCCTGCAATTCTCACATCCATGTGATCTCCAGCCAGCAGTGGGCAATGAGGATTTCTGAGATGCCTCTGCAACGAGTTGATCTACAGACATATAAAATACTGATATTGTATAATACATCTAATAAAAGATAAACAGATGTCCAGAGAAGGGAAACAGAAATGCTGCTGGGTTCTGATTACATTTCCTTACCTGCCACTGGGTTGCTTAAAATGCACCAACTGTTCTTCCAAGCTTAATTTAGCAGCACAGTATTAGGTAAAGAGCTAACCAGTGACTGTTCACAACCCTCCACATAATGTTGCTCTCCTGCACTTGCAAACTTCAGCGGGAATCAAGCTGTAGAAAACTTTTCCAGTAATCTGCGCTACTTGGCATCCAACCTTTGCAGTAGCTTTTCTGACTACCAGCTCCCTTTCAAAACAAAGTGTAAAAACATCCTACGTCTTCTTTAGTGAGGACACCAGAAGACACCACTTAGTCCTTGACATTTCATATAGCTTACAAATATCTTGAAGCAGCTACTAACCTTTGGGGTTGTTTTTTTTTTCCTAGCAGTCACTGCAGCTAAGCAATTGAAATCTCCTCTAGAAAGCAGTTGGCAAGCTGTCAGTAAGAAAGGAACGGCTTCTATAGGAAGTTCTTCCTTTTGCTTTTGATACTATGCACCAGAGATGGTGGCACAATGGTAGCTCCCACTCATCTAAGAGAAATCAAGTGATAACCCCCTTCCCAGCTGCAGCACAGAACTGCTCCCATACTCTGCTGGCACTGCCTGGCCAAGTGGTCTGAAACCACGGACCTCCAAGTTTTCTGAGCACACCCAGACATCATGCCTAAATATATGATCTTTGTCACAGCACCCTTCCCAGGTCTGAATCCAGTCCTCTGTAAACTGCCTCTACCTAGTTTTTCAGTGCCCCGGCAAATCTGTTCTGGGACAAGCCAGATGGCAACATATACAGTGCAAGTACCTGAAGTTCTCCCACCCCTCTGTTTTCCACCCTTTTCCCATACTGACTGGAGAGCCTTCTCAAATGATCTGCCTCCATCCCCTGTGTTTCCCCTGGAAATATGTCTGGCCTAGATGAATTACTGGCCGTTGTCCTTCCCACATGCCTGTTTGAGACAGGCCAGATTTCTTCTCTTCCAAGCATGATGTCTTGGGAGTGCTCTGCCGCTTAGGTAGCTCAAGGGCAGCTTCTCTGTCGCTGTGACCGTGGCAGCTCCCTCAGCTACTCTCCTTCTCCTTCCAGTTTGAAGAGCTCCTCTCTTCTCCACTTTGCATCCTTCCCAGCCATGCCATATGTATAACCTCCTCTTCCAGCCTCGCATCTGAGATTCCTGCACAATGATGAGCGTCTGTAGATGTTCATCCGCATTTATCTTTGCCCTGTCTTGTTTTGTTCTTAATCCAACAGTCTCCCCCACGCGCATGGATTTTATCCCATGGTCTATTGCATCCCAAATTTCTTCGCTTGTCATTCCTTGACATTGAGTCATTCCCTGACATTGAGTCATTCCCGTTCCTGGGTAAGGGAGGAACAAGACTTGACCTTACACTGAAGGCTGCTCGAAATGCTCTCCGCTTTTGATTCAGGGAGTGAGGAAATCCCTCCAAGAGGCAGCAGATGAAACCTTTCTCTGCACTGCCAGAGCATCACCTAGGAAAGTTACCACTACTCCTAAAGTACATAATTTTATCAAAAAGTAGTGGTTTTCATCCTCAGGAGCTTTAGATTCTTTACTGGGCTCAGAATTGAGTTTGTGACTATGGTACCTGGGGTAAACTTTAGCACCCAGACAAAATGCAAATTCTCCATAGAAGCTTTGCTTTGGAAAAGAAAATAAATTACAAATTAACAGAAGGTTAAATTTAAAAATTACTAATGTTATCATCTCAGTGCTGGACTTTTTCCTGATGTCAGACTAAACTAAGAGAAATTCCAGCTCAAAAACTGCCAATTAATTATTTCCTATCTAAAAGGTGAATCATTGTTTTCAGTCATAAAGAAAAAATTCCTAAAAATTTTGGTAGGAGAACCTCAGGTGTGAAATGTCAAGAAAAACATTGTTCATGCCCTTTCCAGAGCCCAGCTGGGTTACACTGGGAGGATCCCTTTCCTATCTCTGCCGGCCAGGACAAATGGGAGCGGGACCACCTGTCCAGGCAGCTAGCTGGAAGCTCAGGTTTTGCTGTGGTTCTTCCAAGCAACATTTTGCACCTGGAAAGAGCACCTGAAAACTTGAGGACTGTGGCTTAAAAATTAAAAGGTAGATTTAGGAAAAAACCCCAGAAGATGATGCTGGAATCCCTACGAAGGGCAAATCTGGATGCTTTTCTGCACCTTTGCATCAGCCCAGGTACAATACTCACTTCTATATTTAGCTATTTATATATGTGTATGGGTTTGGGTTTTTTTTCCCTTTTGCTTCCGATACATTGGATCCTAGTTCATGATGATCCTGTGATGTTTGGCATGTGTATCACCGGAAACCTAGCAGATTGGAACAATCATCTCTCAGCCTGATAACTTGACAGCTGGTCTCTGAAAGTGAAACTGGCACAGAGGTAAAATGTCAGTGGTTTTAGGAACAGTTCAAATGACTGTTTCTCTTTTCCACACGCAGTCCGGTTCATTTTCACAAAAAGAGACGTGCTTTCTTTTAACAGCTACTTCTTCCCAAGAGTAAAGGCATACGGTCAGTAGAACAACTGCTTTATCAAATGCAAACAAATTCAGCTCTTGGTCTCCATCTAATCATTAAAACAATGTTTATCCATCCCATGTTGCAAGAACATAATGTGTTCCAAATGGGAGTTCTTGAGAAAAAAAGGTCTTCATTGCCAACCCTTCCCCCTCCTCATGGCGAATGCTTTCGTTAAGAGCTTCAGGAACTGGAATTTCTCTAAGCAATATCCTATCAACACAATCTAGCTCTCCCCCCACCCCCCGCCCTGCGCACACATTTCAATTAAAGTTACAGAAATCATGTGTTGCACAATGCAAAGACACTTGACTCCTCTCCTTTATAGTATACGCGGAGGAAAGCCCCTTTCTTGCTTCCCCTCATTCCAGCTTGAGCCTTAGACATTCCAGTAAATAAATCCAGTATTCACACTGGAGAGGGACATCAAATGTCTTCAAGTCATCCACCCTTTTCTTAATTATTTTGTACCAAAAAGGCCAATGAACGCTTTTTTTTCTTTTATGGCTCAAGGGGGTGTTTGTTATTTGATGTTTATTGAGTAATACCACATTTCCTATTCCTGGAATCTTCCCATTCTTGCAATGCTTCTCTTCGTGTGAGGATATGTATGCGCTGCGTTTCCTCCGATCTCTATCAGGCAGCCAGGCAGGAGAGACACTGCAGGGTAAAAACCAGTGGGTGATAGTGAAAAGTGAAATTTCAAGGTTGAAGCACCTGAGTGAACAGAAACAGGACATAAGACCACAGTTTTCCTCCTTCTGGTGGAAGACCTTACTTGGTTAGACAAAATTGACTTTTTGACATTTTTTTCCGTTGCCTCATGACATGGTATGTGCTCCAAGCAGCGGGAACGGGAGAGAGGAGCTGATGGGTCAGCTTTGCACAAGGCTTCCTCTTTGCCAAACCATGAAATGGCCTGAGGAGGAAAAAAAAAAATGCTTCACCGTGTAATCCACAAACTGCTGAAGGGTTCAACCCAATACCTTTGTTTGAGAGGGAATGAAACAAAATATAGAGAAACGTAAGAGACCTCTTGAGTCACACAGTCTCATCCTCTGTACTTGCAGGCACCAAGCATAGAATGATTTTCAAAACACACATAAATCATCTGCTTTTGCTTGGAAGGGAGATAGGAATTACTACAATGTTGCTCTTAAAAAAAAGATTAATGATCCTTTTTCTATTGCAGAGAGGAATGTAATCTATGAATAACACTGCAGTTCCCCAGATTGCTCAAATGAAGTGGATTGTTATACTTATTCTTAAAAATGTAGCCTTTATTCCAGCTTTAGATTTTTAAACCTCCAGCCAGCACAGTATATTAGTCTTGTTGACTAAATGAAAAAAAGAAATAAAATCAATTATATCATATACTTCCTTTTGATCTAGATTTTTATAGGCAAAGATAAAAACACTTCTTAACCTTCTTCAAGGAGTGTAATATTTGCTAAACTGAAAAGCGTGGTTTTCACATTGCATATTTTTTGTGTTCTAGCTCTTATCTGACCCATCTGTAATTTTTCAGCCTCCTTCAACCTCTCCAAGCGTGGCTAGCAGAGCCAGACCAAATATGCCATTGTGGTTCCCTCCACTGAAGTTCAGAGAAGTGCATCCTCTCTGTATCCTCCTGATGCACTCTGATTTCCCCTTTTGCACACCACAAGGACAGTATGGGCCTTTTTTTTTTTTTAATCAAATTGTCACATTAGGTCATCATACCCAGAAGTTAATCTATAACTATTCCCATGTCTTTCCCAGATTATCATCTTTCAAGATGCCATTCCCATGAAAGTGATGAGTTCAATAGGCAGTGAGGTGGCAGGAATAAACACCATACAGATAAGTTTTCTCTTGATCACTGAAGGAATCCACTGGCTGAACCAAAGAGTTGCAGAGTGAACAAAGGAAATCCCAGATAAATCCCTACTTCCAGCAGTCTTGTCCAACAGCGGCAGTCAAGAATATGCTAGGAGTCCTAGTCTCAAATCTTAACCTCGGATTTGTCATGCTATTGCAGAATTTAAAATTACTATGATCTGCTAGATCACCTTAAAACTCATGCACTTCAGATAGAGATTGGAAAAACAACATGGTTGATCCCAAAGGTTTCAGCAGCCAAGGGAAGGACAAATCAGTTTCAGAGCCTTCCTTCTAATAAGCTTAGAGACAGAGGGGGAGTTGAGTGGGACATGACTTGGCAAAAGGTGAGCCACGAATGCCAGTAGTGGAAAAGGAAAGAGCGTGTTTTCTCCGAATAGCACAAAAGCACCTCCTTCCCCCAGGAAAAGGCGCAACTCTGTGTGGTGGTAGTGTGTGCTGACCTGTTGTGCCTGCTATAAAAAGGACTGGGACACTGTTCAACCTGTGTAGACTGAAAGAGACTCACATGAAAGCACGATCTTTCTCCTACAGATGATGTGGACTTAGGTTCACCACACTCATATCTCTGTCCTCAACAGCCACCCCAGGAGAAGGATGAACTTCCTAGTGCTGGCATCTATGTCTGACAGGCCGTGGTTATGCTGACGGCCATAAAATCATGGTGACAAGAAGCAGGAAGACACTGCCAGTTTAAAGCAGGTCCAAGCCCAGAGTAAAGACCAGATTCACTCTGCATCCACACTGTAGATGCACCATCCTGGGAGAAGAGCTCTGGAAGGAGCACACTGGCCTCCAGCCCACCAGGAGATACTCCAGCTCACTCCTCACCCAGAGAGGAAATCACGGACCCCATGGGGCCAGCGCACCATGCCTTGTCCTGCTCCCGTGCCTCCTCTCCAAATCCTGCTGTGGCCCCAGGCCCAGTGACTCTCTGCCCACAGGTTTCCAGCCAGCCTTGCATCCTCCAGCACAACCCACCTGCGTACCCAAAGAAGCCAAAATGATCCTGCCAGGGGTTCCAGGAAGGTTGGAGAGCTTGGTCCCATGTCCCCATGCTGACACACGCCACGATAGTCTTCTCACTAGATGGAGCTAGCAGATGGATGCTGGTAAGTCTGTCCTTCCTGGAGGTGCCCCACAGCCAGCACCACATGGAGAGGGGATGTGATCCCATGCAGAGTCCCTGGCTCCTCAGAGCTCCTCCATGGAAAAGGAGAGCTTTTGTTAAGCATGGAGGAGAGGAGGTTTTGACGACTAATGTTTTTGCTGATGCAAATTCAGAAGATGTGAATGAAATTTTCACAGAAGTTGTGGAGGCAATAGATTCAAATGAAATCGGGGGAAAAATAACACTGCTGCAAAGCCAGCTGCCTCTGGTACCGGAGGAGCCAGACAGAGGAAGAACCAGGATGGTGCTGGAAACGCTGCTGACCACAAATGTCCCAGCAGCGATGAGGTAAAGCTCTGGAGTAAATTTCCATTGTCTTTCAGAAGCAAAGTAAACATTTGGGGGATTGCTCAACACCAGCTCTGCATGCACAGGGAGAGAGCAGAGGTGCAGCAGAGGCCTGAAACAATCTGGGGTGTCCAGAGATTGTGCATAAATTCGGTCACATTTAAAACTGTTGTATATTATGTACTAGAAGGTGGTGGCTGTGAGGAATCCACAGGCCACCTCCATCCCTGGCTCACAACGTTGTCTTGTGAGGCAGCCTGGTTAAATACCCCAGTACTACCCAGAGTACATATCTCACCTTCTCCCCTTAGTGCCTCATGTCCCAACCACCCCTGCTCAGCCAGATGTCCCTCCCCAGGTGCCTGTTCCCTCCACCCCAGCTCCCTGCTCCCACCACCCTCTTCTCCATGCCGGTGCTGCAGCTGCTGCTCCAGATCCCTCACCAGCTGGGACACTTCCATATTGCCATCCTCACCGCTTTGGTAAATCCAAAACTCTGGGCCATGCTGACGTTTCAGCCCTTCTGCTTTTGTAGTGCCTTGATGAGTGCTGGACTTTTCACACATTTTCCACAGCTTCTGTTCGTCATCTCATAACCTCACTAACACAGTCACGGTCTGCTTTGACAATCAATACCTGATCTTGGATAAAGTCTATTTGCAGAGGAAAGAATGGGATTCAATAGACATGCCTTAGCAGAAAGCCAGGTGAAAACCTACAGCATGACTCACAAGGGTGAAACCGGTAATCAGCTCAGAGAAATCCCATTTCCTATCCAAGAAATCTGTTCTGAACACTTTCTGACTCATTTGTTACCGTGACCTCTGTATGTATTTTTTTTATGATTTCTGAGGAAATGTTAAAATTGGTCAGGGGGTATAAATTGGTGACTAGTACTAAAAATGAAACACCAACCCCTTGCTGAGCATGAAAGACTCGTGAGTACTCCTGGGACTGTTCTTTTTCAGATATTCAAACACCTTTACAAGTTTTCTGAAACGAGTCGGCATTTTATCAAGGACATATGATACGTTGGGTGTTAGCCAGACTTCAGTGAAATGCACATTCAGCTTCGATCATTTTTTAACAGATTTTTTTTTTTGTTTGGTTTGTTCTCAAGTACATGCCCCAGAAAGGCAAGTGGGTGGGTGGCTGTGGGCAGAAGGGTGCTGACCCTGCTCAACGCTGGAGAAGCAGCTTCGTTTCCAGGTTTGGCTTCTCTCCTTCCAGGGGCATCTATGCACTTTCTGCATCACAGATCCACAGAGGAAAACCAGGTCACCCTTTGACAGGTTATCTTGGAAGCAGTGGAGTTTGGCTACAGGAGCCAGCAGGCTCTTATTCAGGTGCGTCCTGCAGACGCCTAACCTGATCATCACTATCAGTGGGTCTCTGCCTCATCTGCAAAGCAAACTCAGATCTGGGAGCATCTAAATTAGGTGAAGGTGTCTACCTTCTCCATGGGGTATAAATACAAACTGGTATGGTTGATATGCTCAGCCTGCTAAGCCCACACAGCCCTGCTGACCTTACCATCCCTGGTTTCCATCACAGAGGGATTCCCACACCACTAAGCTTTATTCAGTGCTGATGTGTCCCTAGAAAGCATTTCCTCGTGGTTTGAGTCCAGAGGGTTACATCCCCAGCCTGCCCGCTGCTTCTGCGCATCCCTCTCATCCCCCACGGAGAGGAGACGATGGTGCAGCGACAGCGGGTGGGCAAGCGCGGGGTGATGATGTTCCTACACGGCTCTCCCCCTCCCTGAGACCTCAGAAAAACTGTAACATGAGAGCCAACACTTTCCGAGCAGCCGACAGCACCTGCAGACAGCCGCGGCCCTGAGCAGCCGGGCATAGTCCAGCCGTGGCAGTGCCGGGTGCCCGCCGCCCGCTCCGTCGCCGCATCCTCAGCATCCCACTGGGATACAACAATAGCCGAGCCCCCGGTGCCTGCCGGGGGAAGGCGGGGGCTGGAGCAGGTGACACGCTTCACGCTCCGCTGCCAGACGCCGGCAGACCCATTTCGGGCCGTCCCTTTCCACGTGTCCTCCTTTCCCTTTCTTGCCTGCGGGCCGGCGGGGCGGCGTTGTCCCCCGAGCCCAGGCCTGTCGCTATTAGTCCCCTGGCATATGGAAGCTGCGACGTCCCAGGGCGCCGCTGCCCACGCGCGGGGCTGCTTCTCCTGACACTCCTGCATTCAGCCCGGCCCGCGCCGCCGTCGCAGGGGGATTTTTTACAAAGGGGAGAATGCTTCCTTTCAGCAGCCTGGGGTCAGCGCAGGGCTGCTTTGCTCACAGAGGTCAATCATTAGGATGCTCGGAGATGGCTGGGATGCTCGGGAAGGGCAGGGTACTCTCCACCCCCCTGCTTCTCCCAGCGCTGCGCGTTGTCACGATGATAAATGAGAGAGTGAGGTGGGGAAGCTCTTGACTGCGCGTGGCCTGGGCCCCTGGGAGTTCGCAAACTACTGCAAAGCGGCAGCTGATAAAATGGTAACTAATTCAATTAGTGAAATTTAATTTAGGTGGGGAGCGGATGGTGGCTTTGCCAAGACCATATGGGAAACCAGTGGTGTTTCCATATAGAAGAACTTAATTTAAACAATGAACTCATGGGTCTTCATAACCCAGCGGCCAAAGAGCCCCCAGGAAGCCCTGGAAGGACTTGTACTGATTAACCAGACAAAAGCCTGGCAAGTCCGGGCCAGGCGGCAGGAGGCAAAGGGGAACGGGTAGCAAAAACGACCCAGGTTCAGGTCGCGAACATGGCTGAGTTGAAAGAAATCCCTCCCAGCGTCAGAAAACAGTGTTTATCTCCTCACATATCCCCCGCCTGCTTCCTCCGAGCAACGTGATCCACGACCGAACCCCTGCGGCCCAGCGGGAGACGGCGGGAGGCTCGGGACGTGCGAGGTGAGAAGGAAGAGCTGGATACGTGCTCCTCATCAGTGGGGAAACCGCTCCGAGGAGAAATGCCAAACTTCTGCAAAGACTAATTAGAGTAAAAGGCTTCCTGTCCGTCAGGGCCCCGCGCCGCCGTGCTCCCTCCAAGCGCACGAGACACCTGCCTTCAGAGAGACTGACCTTTTGGGGTGGGAAGGCGCTGGCTGGGTGGGGGAGCGAGAGGAAAAGGAGGAACCTCGTGTCACAGGCATTTTTGGGAGGAGAAGGGAACGCCAGAGCCACTGGGCAAGAACCGGCAGTCAGGGAAGCTGGGATGAGGAGAGTTTCCCTGCCTGCTCTCGGGGAATCATGCTGCAAAGTCCATAGGTCATGGCAAATCTCACCTTTCCTAACTGGAAAGGGATGCAAAAAAAAAAAGGGATTTTGGTTTGGTTTTGGTTTATTTTATTTGGCATTGAGCCCCTGCGGAGTTTGGAAGCAATCCTGTGACTGAGTCCTGCTAGCGAGAGCCTTCCCAGCACTGAAACTGTGGGGGTAAAACCTTCATGGAAACCAATTTCTGGGTTTGAAAACCCGGGAAGTCCTGCTGGAAAAGCTAGCTTGCTCCTCTGGTTAAGAAACAGAAACAATGCCATGTGATGAAAGCAACCAAACACCACAAACAGGCACTTAAGCAGCGAATATCAGACACTTTGAGAGAAAATACTTACCAAGAAATGCACAAATAGTTGCCCACGAGTGCATGCCCAAGGCACCGATGTCTGTTGGGAGCAATCAGGGTTCAGCAGCAGGCTGGGAAAACTCCAGGAGAAATTCCAGCTCAGTTCCTACCACGGCTAAGGTTCGTACAAAGCCCATCCTGTTGCAATACCTGTGCACCAAACAGGCCCTCCCCGGTGTATGGCTGAGACCCGGTGGGACACATCCAGAGCAAGGCAGGAGAACCTGCAGGGCTCCTGGCCAGCGGTGAGCTGCTGCTCCCTGCTCCCTTGGACGGGGAGGGATCTGAGCACTTGCATTTGGTGGAACGTGAGCCTGAGGAGGAAGCTTTCCACGGCTGTGGATCCATGATTTTTAATCTTTTTCATCTGGTTTTATCTGTGAAAAATTAAGAAGCAAAGACATCTGGGATTGCCTGGTAAACTGAGACTATGTAAGTGCACTTGGGTAATAAACAAAAATCATGTGTTCAGGACTAATCCTAACCCTCTGTTAACTCACGGCTAAAGCTGAACTGTCCTCTTTGCGTGTTGCTGTTTTGGATGCTGGTCGAAGGCAATTTAACAAAAACATATCCACTGAGAAGGTTTTAATAGGTTGGCTGTTTTGTTTGTTTTGTTTTGTTTTGTTTTGAAGGAGGGAGTTAGAAAACATAGAAACTTCTGCAAACCTTTAATACTTTGCTCCAAAAACAGCCAAAGTGAAAAGCTCTGCAGCAAGGGCGTTATGCTGCAGAGCAGGGAAGGAATGAATGGAACAAGAGAGCTGCTGGCCTCAGACATGACGTAGGGAAAGTTTGAGCTGCTGGTCTCAGACATGACGTAGGGAAAGTTTAAGCAAGTCCCTGAACTTAGGAGGAGGTGCTGTGTCCCACAGGGAGCTCAGCAGACAGGAGAGGACGAAATGTCCTCAGTGCTCACAGTACGCTTGGCCTCCAGAGGCTCCACCATGTGCAAATAACATCTGTCTTTTGTCCAGTTCGAGCACTTCCCTCTGCCACCCATGGCTTCCCAGGGAAATTTGTTCCCACCTGACACGGAGCTGTGACAAGCCAGTGCCCGGAGGAAGCCCGTGGTGGCTGTGGCACATCCCACGCACCGCGCGTAGCCCAAGCAGGGTGAGGGTTGTTACTGCCCGTGCTGAGATATTCCTGCGGAGAACAGTGATGCTCAGGAGAAAGGTGAGGGAAGAGGTCAAAGATAGGTACAAAAGGTGAACAAAAGGACTTGTTTGCTTTCCCATTCCCCACCTCCTTGTTTGTAGAGAACTCAAGCCATTAAACACCTGTGGTGTTGAAAGCCGTGGCAAGATCTGACCTCGTAGGGAAGATGAGGTGGTAGCAAAGGTATATCAGCCTCAGCCCCAACACAGCCTCTCCCAGCACATTCATCCCCATCTGTCCCCCATGCACAAGTGTGTCACTGCTCTGGCTCTTCCTGCTATCATATCCCTCTTCCAGCCACGGGAAGCTGCATTAACCCTCCCTGAGCTTCAGGCTGTTCCAGCTTCTTCATCCACTGACTTAGGCCCAGGAGACATTAGTGCCAAACAGGCATGGACGTAGTAAGCCGGGTCCCCATGCATCACACCTAACTTCACATATGACATGGAGGTCCTTATAGTGACCCCTTCTGCTAGGGGCACCACAGAAGAAGATGCACCACAGGAGAGGTGAGACCTGAAGTTGTGGAGAAGGACCTGGAGGTGCAACAGAAGAAGGAGATAAGACTGAAGATGTGGCACTAACGGCTAAAAGACATTAGTGGCTGAATTATATGAGCCCACATATGAGCATGCATACAGCAGAACTGCAGGATTTGTGCTCTTTCACATTTTGGGCTGTTTAGGTACCAGACTTGTCACTATTTGTGCTGGCTACTCGTGCTCACAAGGCCTAGTCTGGCTACTTGGAGTCATCAGGACACAAAGATGTGGCTATCAGCCACATGCCAGAGAAGAAGAGGAAGCTCTACATAGCAATTACATCCCCAAAGGATCCCTTGCCAGGAGGAGTCTTCCTTTGAGTCAGCTCATCAGCACCAGACGTGTTTTGTGCAGGCAGAAAGATGCAACACACCTGCAAAGGCCCAGGGTGGGGGAAGGATAAGAGCTGTCCTTCTTCAGTATAAAACTGATGAAGAGTCACCTCAGGAAACTGAATTGGTGACAATTTTGGGACAAAATGCAATGTGATCAACTCCTCCCGTGTAGAGATAATGAGAAAAAAAGAAGCATGTCATTGTGATGAAACCCCTGCAAAGGAAGTATGGTGAAGTTGGTGTTCAGCTACTCTCTCATGGGCTTTGAGTGCATCAGCAAGCGAAAGATGGGCAGCTCTTCTTGGTCACCCAACAGAACCTGTGTGATAGCACAGGCACTACTAACGAGTAACTTGATGGATTTAAGATGCACAAGAGAGCAAGGGAAAATCCAGAGCGGGGCTTTCTGGGGTTTGTTTCTTTTATGCACCACTGGAACCAGGAAATATATCAATATGGAAGTTTAGAAATGGTCTGAGGTTTCACAGAACTTGCATCAGAGTGGCCCAGTGCCTAATACTACCGTAACTCACAAAGGTCACACACTGAAGTGCTGGTTTCAGACAGTGGCTCTGGGAATTTCAGAAAGCTGTTTAAAGGAACACTCCAAGGGTTGGCCGAGGTACTGATCAGGCCGTGCGGGAATCTCACTTCACCCCACAGATGCATAACGATCAATTTTGTTGTTTGTGAACCGTCTGCGACAAATGCAGAATTTTTGTCTGTGCTCATGAACTTTTTTATCAGAGCAAGATGTAAACTTTCTTGCCCTATCTGGAGAGTCATAAACTTTTTGAGATAGCTGTTGAAGGAAACATTTCAAGTTTTAACTGGATGCACTAAGAAGTGAGATACAGAAAAAGTGAGCAGGTCCTTTTCCAGTGTGCAGTATTGACCAGTCACCCATGTCCACACCAACGGGTTCTTGAGGGTGATGCACCAAGGCAGAACCTGTGGTCAGCTTTCCTGGAGCATTGTGTACCAGTGCAGGAAAAGCCCAGGCTCCCTGCATCAGACAGCTGCATTTTTATTGCATCATCACATTGACCCTTGCTCATAAGCAATGAGATGACTGGGTGCTAAACTGCTGGTGGGCAGCCTGCAGCAGCGCTGGTGCCTTTGTTAGCAGAGGGAACTTGTGCTGCGGAAGTACGGAGAAGGCCAGTGCATTCACAGAGACAAGAATAAACTAGGCAACAATAAGATTTGGCAACAAATGCGAAGCATTGTTCACTTTGCTGTTGTTGGGGGTGCAGAGGAAGGCACAGTTTCTCACAGAGAAGCGATGTTTCAGCTCAGTTCTCTGATCCAGATTGAAAACCCAGAGACAAATGAGGCTGTATCTTAGCCTCTGGGTTTCTCCGATTTGGGTTGTCTTGGTTTTGTTTTCAGCTGCATCAGAAGCTGGCTTTGTTGTTCTTTAGCTTCATCATAATATATTTATTTTAGCTATATCTTGGAAGTGATGGGTTCTGCTAGTCAAAGCCCTGCGTTAGGCATCACTGTAGGTCCTTCCCACCCTACATGGCCCCAGCTCCCAAGGTGGCTCTTGGGAGGTACCTCCTTGGGTGAGAATCCAATGCCTGTTTGAACCACAAATTTGGGCAGAGGGGCTTAGACAAAAATTATGGACCAAATTTTGAAAAGTATGTGCAACTGCAGATGTAATGTTTTAGACCACTGAAACAAGGAAGAACAGTTTCTGCCTGCCTCAGTGGCAAGAAATAACGTGTTGCTCATTAAATGCACCGTTCAATCTAGTCAAGGCTTAATATGTGCTCACATGCCTCCAGTTAGATCTATCCGTGTGTCTGTCTTGTTCATTGTTGGGAAAACCTTTTTTTTTCTTTTTCAGGATCTCCACTCAGCCTATGGGGCTGATCACTCTTGCACGGTGCTTTGCAGGGCAAGCACCAGTTTGATAAAACCAGAAGTTTCCTTTCATGGAAACCGCAAGCTGGGTAAGAGTCACCACCACAGTAAATTCTGCATTTTTAATGGCCTGTGTAGTTTAATGGCTTGTTTAAATTGGCCTGAAAACTTGCCTGCTACTGACGGAGCTAGGAGCCAAGTGGCTGGCATGGGCAGAGTGAATGCACGGAGGGAAGGAGAGGTCGCAGTCAGGTGGGGCTTTCCCACAAATGCCCCATGGAGGACAGGAACCTTTCACAAATGGCCACATGCGCTCAGTAACGCATGTGTTATGTGTTAGGTGTTATGTGTAATGTGTTATGTGTTATGTGTTACGTGTAATGTGTTATGGCCAGGCTTGCATGCCACATATTTCCCCTATTAGTTTTGCCTGAAGATAACCTTTCTGAATGCAGAAGACAAGATCCCTGGCAGCCATACTCGTGGACCCAATGTTCACACCCTTGCTTTTACTGGTTTTAAAGAACAAGGATATTGCCAAGTCATTTTGTTGTTTAAATGGCCACCGATGACAGAAAGCAAGAATCAAACTCAGACAACTTAAGAAAACTTACCTTGATCATTGTATTTTACTAAGACAATTGTTTCCTAGTGCGCAGGACTGTGACTGCCCGTAGGGCACGAGCTGCCTGTGCTCTGTGCTTTCCAGGTAGTCTGGTTTTTCCGGGAATGCATCGACTCAATCTGCTTCTTGAGGGACTCTGCTCACTCCTCCTACTGAGGAGACTTCAGTACTGCACAGGTCTCACCAGCACTCCCTGTGTGCCCTGGCTGGCGGGAGTTCCCAGACCTGGCCACCCATCCACAGGCAAAGCAAACCTTGCACGTGTTGCAAAACTTTTGAAATTGCCTCACCACACCAAACAGCAACTGCCCTGGTGTGATGTTCAGAGCATTTCCTGAAACAAAAGGACATTGTCATAACCAGGGCCTCGTACAATGCACTCCACAAAAGGAGGGAAAGAGAGTAAATATAGAAAATTGAGGAGATATTCACCGTTGTGAGAGACACAACGAAAGGAAAAATGCCAGGAAATTACACTACAATGGGGCCAGATCCAGACTCCTTGGTCCATAATACTTATTCAGGCAATCCCCTCCACTAGCAGCTCAACTGTGAGTGCACAGCACCCCTGGAAATGGGGGCAACCCCAGCCAGGAATCAGTGAAAACCTTTCTGCTGAGTTCAAGAGCCAAGCTCTTATTTTAATATTTAAGTAAAGCCTTTAGGTTGCTAGCTATAGGCTTTTAGTTTGGACAGTCTGAACCTGGCTGTGTGCATTTAAAGCATCCTCCTCTGCTGATAGTGACAGACATATTCATATTCACATATTCATATCCACTGCATGCAGAATCAGAGAAGATGTTGATACAGCCCAAGCCCATTTACCACCTTGTCATCTAATCCAGGCCAGTCATCTTTGCACTATCTAAAGTCAATTGAGAAAGAGAGAGAGGGAGAGGTATTTCCAAAGGATAATTCATCCCATCCCAAGATAAATGGTGTTAGCATGGAGAGGAGAGGTTAAACTGCTGTTTGAAGATGCCTCCGTGGCCTACCAGGAAGCCTAGAAAACTGACGTAGACTAAACACCTATCTGCTAAATAAAAAAGAGATGAATCCCACTATCATGGTCTAAACCGATAATGCAATACAGATGTGTAGAGCGGTAAGTGACCAGACAGTGAGTTTATCATACTACAGTGTAGTTTCTTATAATATAAATACAGGCTGATGAAATAGTTGATTTGCTCAACAGACCGCCTCAGCTTCATTACAAGAGCTAGTCTGGAGCCATTACAATTTGTCACAGGGCCCTGCGTATATTTTTAGAAAATATGATGGTCTGGAAATAAAAGCTTATGTGCAAGCAACAATTTTGGGTCAATTAATCTAAGGTTCTCTGTACTGAAAAGGAATCCTAGCGTCCATTTTTTCCACACTGTGTGCAGAAATTATATTTAATGCCAAATTACATTTAAATGAACAAAACCACTACAAGACTACAATACACTAAGACTACTAAAGATAGCCTCTCCCATCTATTCCCCTGTGCCTCAGAAGCAATGGTTTTATTTTGAACTAGTGAAGCAGATTTTGCTTCAAGCCTCTTTGGGTCAGGGAGCTACCAAAATGCTTCAACAAAAGTATTTCTGGTACTGTGGGGACTCTGAAAATAAAGAAGAGGGTGAAAATTAAAAAAAAAAAAAGGGTGCTGTGTGAATCACTACCTAGCAGGAGCAGTTTCCTACAGCCTGGGTATGGGCAAGCTGTAGGGAATCTCCTACAGCCAGCATCTCCCAGGGCAGGACATGAATCAGATCCAGACTCATGACTTGTTGCATCTCCCTTGTTACCCAAGGCAGAGTCATGGCAGATGCTGCTGTCTCCCAGTCCTGCAGTGCACATCCATCCCATGCCCTCGGCTGCCCCACATCTCGGAGCAGGCATGGTGATGCCACCTTCCCCACGCAGATGTGGGATGGTGTGCAGGGCCAAGCCTGCTGGAGAGCAAAGTCCCAGCATGGATGGTCCCAGGGGACCGCAGCATGATCTCACACAGCTGGAGGGAGACCTGGTAAGGGTCAGGTTGCCTCCAAAGCGCCAGAGAAGATGTCCTTCAAGAGAAGGCGTGTCTTCAGTGGAAGATTCTCTGTAAACACAATGCCTGGCCACTTGTAAGCAGCTCTTGTTTTCAGCAAAGGCCAGCCCAGCTCTGCCCCACCATTTGCTGAGGACCTCTGGGCAAGTGCTGCAGAGCCAAGTCTCCCATAAATGTACCTTCCCCATGTCCAGTCTGCTTCTGGGAAAGGCTCTGAAGATGTTCATCCTCATACAGCGTCCACAGAGGATCTTTTTTGATATATGCTCTCTGCCCAGGGACTTTTCCACTCAAGGAATTTTTTCCAGCTGTGTGGAAAACCAGTAAGAGCAGGCATTTATCCAGCATTTTCAGCAGAAGTTGTGCCTGCGTTAGTAGCTGGCATTGCTTCATAAAAGAAATATCGTGTTGAAAATAATGTAAAAATTCTTTGGTCTATTAATCATTTAGTTTACATAACTCTGTCCTTTTTAAAGGTTATATGCAATACCAGAGCTCAGAAAAGTGACTCTCTGTGGGGAAGTGCAAATCAGTAATTCAGGTAACTGCTGATTACATCTCCTGAGTCATGCCTTTCCACTGAACCAGTGGCCTACTGCTCTTGCTTTGGATCTGCTCATGAAATAGTCTATCCATTATATTTTGGCCATTCTTTCATCCTTCTCTGCCCCCCCTATGGAGCTTTTC
The DNA here is from genome assembly GCA_013400195.1 of Aramus guarauna. Lineage (NCBI taxonomy): Eukaryota > Metazoa > Chordata > Aves > Gruiformes > Aramidae > Aramus > Aramus guarauna. The sequence goes on from VXBL01003724.1 coordinate 734,132, forward strand.
TTCATAAATAGCCCAAAGGGGAAGAGCCTAAAGGACTGTCATGGTGGTAAGAATGAAGATGTGTCAGAGATTTCGAAGATAACATTTGAAAATCAGGGGACATCTGGGCTACATAACATGACTGTCAAGACTAATGCCCTCCAAAAGCCATTCTAGTCCTGAGGGCAGCTCCCACTGCTACTTCTGTCCAGACCATCTCTCCACTGGCGCTGGTGTCCCACGCCTGACAGACCTGACACTCGGAGGAAAACTTGCTCGGGAAGTACTTCGTGGACTTTGTTGCTGGTTTGGGGAAGCAATTTTCTTCTGGCCAGTGGATGCTTTGAAGGGTGATTGTCCTCTAGCCACAGGTATTACCAAAGCCACAAAAGGACCTGGGTTTTGGCATTTTTGTGTGTGTGTGTGTGTGTGTTTTAGCTTGACCTGCAAGTTTCTATGTGGCAGGAGTGCTGCTGAGGGCTGCTCTAAGGGGTGGAATTTGGATGGTGGGAGGAGGAGAAATGTGAAGAGAAGGATGATGAAGAGACAGAGACTCCTGTTAAAAGGAGGACAAAAAGGACATAAATGGCTGGTCTGAGTATTGGTTTTATTTCCTCCCTGATCTTTATCTGTTTTATGCACATTTAAACAAATGTCCATGCTTTCATTTACCTCCTGCTACCAAGAATTTTATAAATTAGATACAGAAAATATCTTGAGACAAAGCAGCTTAGTCTCAATTCAGTAATACTCCTTTGGACACTAGTTTTTAATATTTCCACCAGAGTAGTTTTAAATGACACCAGCATCTTTCTGCTTCTGACGCTGTCCCATACATTGCATGTCAGATGTCAGGAGGAACTGCTAACTTCTATCACCCATCTCAACACATCCTCTTTGCACTCTTGCAAACAGTCCAGTTGATACTTACACATCATTTAGCCAAGCTAACAGCGAAGTATACAAATTCTAATTGATTATTTTAATTGTCTCTCTCATGCCTTCACTCCCCTTTTGACTTCTGCTGGAATAAATCTGAAGAAAATTTACCTTACTCATTAGAAATAAATTCTTGGATGAAAGAGGAGGGTCAGGCAGTGTCCATCCGTGCAGGTCCCTTATAATTTTTACTTCTTTTTCCTCCATGTATTTTGCTTTTCTTCACACCCCTATTGGCAACAGCCATGTGCAGAGCCAGGCACAGGGCTGCAGAGGTTTAGACACACCACGGCAGAGGAACACTTCAGATGTGACTGTTTAACCTCATGCAACCTGCTGACACCCCGCTGTTTCCTGCAGGGAATATGGGAAAAGGGAAATGACTCCTGTTCTGGTCAGCTGGTTTCACAAAACAGCCAGCCGCTCCCTTGGCTTTCGCATCCCCACACGACCACAGCGTGATCCCAAACCAACCCCCCTGCGCCGTGTGCCCAGGAGCAAGGGAAGCAAGGACTGACACCGCAGACGTGGTTTCTCCACCAGCAGCGTCCCCTGAGAAAGGCCATGAGTGTCTCTGGGGCTCCCTTTTACTGATACCGAGAGGTTGTTGAAATGGTTAAAAGACATACCTTGAGGAGGAAGAAGCATGTCCTTCTCCACTTCACTTACAGAGGCAGAGCCCAATGACACCTTTGGGGTGTGAAGCAAATCCACCTTTCCTCAGGGATGTCCTCCTGGGCGTGCGGTGCCGTTCCTGGGAAGAGAGACCCCAGAGCACGGCAGCACTGGATGAGCCCAGCTCAAGGCTGCAGAGGAAAACTTTCTCTCCAGCCTACTCCCCCTTCTGTCTTGTTGACCCTTCCTAAACCCCGAAGCGTGGTCTGTACATTTCCCTTTTGAGATGGATCGCATTTTTATTAATTTTACAGTAAATCACTTCCCCATTTCCTTTGTTTATGCTAGGTGGATTCGGTGGTTTCCATCTCCGTGTGACACAGCACTTGGCACATGAGCACAACCCATACCATCACTTCATAGTATGCATTTCTGACGCTCCAGCTCCAGAAAAAGAAGGTAAAAGGGATGGCTCCAAGCTGTCATTTCCCTTCACCCTCCTGCGCCCCTTCAAATGAAAACTGCAGCCTTGTGTCCCTCAGTCCCTTCCTCCTTCAAAGCAGGATGGTCCCAACTGCAAGTGCAGCACAGCTTAGATGTTCGCCTGCCGGACGGGCACCACGGCTTACCGAGTACAGCTGCCCCGTGTCCCGTCTGCTGCTACTGCCATGAGTCTTGCACTTTGCCTGGGAGAGCACTGCAGCCTGGAAAGGAGGAGTAGCTAGTGAATATCTGAACCCAAAGATGACACGTGTACCTGCATGATGCTGACTTTGAGTAAGCTTAGGGTCAAGAGTCTGGTCTTCTCACTGTGCAGACACCCTCTGAGACCCTAAAGTAAGCAGCCTGAGTCTTGCCTTTGAGCAGCCACAGCCTCAGACCCCTCTCCCCTTCGCAGCACACAATGGCTACAGGATGCTCCAGTGTGATGGTGACAGAGGATGAACCCAAATTATGAACAAGTGAAATACACACCAGGGCACAGATCCTCACTTTCCCCAGGTCTGGAAAGGCAGGGAGGAACTTTGGCTTCAGTGCCATAAAGCAAAGCCACCAGAACTCAGCCACAGATACTAGTCCGTGCCTTCCCCAGGGCCCTGGCGCAGGCAGGGAGCAGGCAGCGATTTGCCCATATCCCCAGGCAGAGGAACAGGTGGTCCCCTCCTTGGGGTGAATCACAAAATTACCATCTAGTCCTTTATCCTCTAGCAAAGTCTCTTTCTCTATTCTCACATCTCTCACACTCTCAGGTGTTGCTCCAAAATAACATCAGTAAGTATAAATGCAGGGGATGTTTTCTGCCGTCCTCAGAGACAAGGAAAGCCACCACATTGTCCACCCAGGCAAAGGCTGCATCCTCTCCCTGCCCTCCCTCTCCCCTGCCCACCCCCCTCCTCCCAGGGCTTTTGGGCCCCTTGCTGAGACCAAACAGCTGGCCTGCACTTTTTGAATTTCTCGGCTTTCTACAGCTTGGGTCCCAACCTTTTTGTCGTTTCAATGCCATTTTTCTTGTGTGCTGAATAGCAGGCCAGGAAAGCTCCACCTCGCTGCCAGCGGCACGTGCAGCGAGGATCCTGCCGTGCCCGTGCCCCTGCCCGTGCCAGGTGCTTTTCTTCCTAAGGACCTGGTCAGTGCCAATCCCTGAGGGCACTCCTTGCAGCAGGTTAAGTGTCTCCATGGAGATCTCCCCAGCTCGCTCTCCTCAGTCCCTCCTTCCTCTTATAGCCTTCTGTTTATTGTAAACAGCCTCCCCATCTCGACTGGGAGCTCTCTGTTTCGCCCTAGTCACCTGCCCACCCAAGTCGCCTCACAGCCTGCTGTTGCCTGGGAAAACAGCAATGCCACCCTTTGAAAATAACCTGCACGTGACAGAGGGCTCTTTTCATTCCGGGGTTGCTATTTTTTTTTTTCCACCCCCCTATTATCAGATTTGCCTGGATCTCTCATGGCAGCTGCAGCATCACGCTGCTGGTGAGGACTGTGTGTTTGTGCATGAGGGGAGTGTTCAGGGAGAGCTTGTAGGGGGGAGTCTGGGGGGCTGCAACCTCTCAACCCCACTCCTTCCTCCAGCCACATCGTCCCATCACAGGAAGGGCACTGGTGTGCCCAAAGCTGGGCTGTTGGGTAGCTGTACAGCCCTTCCCCTCACCTACATCAACAGCATGCCTTGATCCCAGCTGAGCAATCAGGAAAGGGGTCAGAAATTTCTCCAAGTCCCCAGGATTCACCTGCTCATTCAACCTCCATATAGTCCAAAGGTGCCATCCAGGATCTTCCACCCACCTTCCGTTGCCCACCGGAGACGAGGGAGCCCAACGGGGAAAGGCATTTCTGTCGTGCTCCCCCAGTGGCAGCACAACCCAGCCTCGCCTTAGCGCGGTCATGGAAAGCACCCATGGCTGGGAAACAGTGTCCTCTCCCGCAGGATTTTTTTAAAGAGATTTGGGAAAAATATGGAGGAGTAAATGCACCCATGTTCCTTCCTAGTCTGTCGCCCTCCTCTCTAATGCAGACAGCTGGCACATCCCCAGCATATTGCTACAGTTCCTCTGCTCCTGACACTATTTTAGGGCCGTATCTTCTCACCAATGAACCGTTCCAAAACAATTTCTCCAATGTGTTTGGCACGAACAGACTTTTCTCTAACATGCCTATGCAACAGCACCTACTGCTTATTGCAAGAGTATTTTTTGTACTCAGCCCCAAGGAAACTTGCCTCTCCCTTTCTGCAGGAATGCCTCTGACAAGCTCATCCCTGCCCCCCTCTCCAAGCAGAGGAGGATTGCTGGGGTTTGCTATATGAGGCTACGGGGGTCATGCAGGGAAGAGTATGTGCACCTGATGCTCAAGTTGCAAGTGGTCTTCAGGTGGCCTTGAATCCATCACTTCATCGCTTAGTGCCTCAGTTTCCCTCACTGGAGCATGGAAATGACACTGGTCTCGTTTCGGAAGTATTTTGATGCCTTTAGCTAAACACAAGCTAGATAAGCCTCTGGGAATAGAAGAGAAGTTCTTCCCTATAACAGGCAAATCAGTACATCCTTGGAGCTTGCTGCTGCCATAGCAGAAAGTAAAAATCTTTCTACAATTGCCCTGGGACAGAGTTTTGTCACCCAGCTCCTCTTCGAACAGCCCAAACCAGTAATGGCAAGCGTGACATCATGGTGATCCAGGTTCACCATGCTTTGCATCATCGTGCCAGCTCCCAGAGGGGCCTTTGCTGCTTCTGACCCGCGGGCATGTTTATCTGACCTGCACACTGGCCACAGAAGTGCAGATTCACAAAACTCGGCTGCAGGGAGACCTGTGCAAACTCCTTTTCCAGCAGCTGGCAGGAGGGGAACCCCTCCCAGTGCCTGGCACACACCACATGTCACCTACACACTGGGTGTCACAGGTGTGTAGGAAGTACCGCATAAAACATGATTATGATAAAATAAAATCTGTGTGACAGGTCTGAAGCCACTCTGGTTGTTTCTGAACCAGGATTTGCGCAGGAAGAGATGCTGACAGACAGAAACTGAGATAGAGGAGGGAGGTCCTGGTGGCAAACAAAGTTCTTCCTATAAAACAATTTCAGAAGGACTGGAAGAGCCTATCCACCTTCAACAGATGCCTCCAACTAAGTCAAACTGAAACACTCCTGTTTATGTCATCTGTTTTGTGACCAAAAAGTTCAGGGGGAGGCTTATGTGCTTCAAAGTTGCAGAGGCCCAAGTGCTGGAGGTCCCGCCGGGGTGGTAGTTGCAGATCACAGCCTCCCAGACCACCGTAACAGGCAGATGCTCAGAGCCTCTCACATCGCTGACAAACCTGGGGGTAGCTCTCCCCTCCTGCAGCTTAAGCAGTTTTGGGGTACATATAAACAGCTCAGGGATTCACGCAGTGACTCCACACCCTCTGCCCGACCCACACGTATCCCACTAGTCCCCGGACCGTCGCCTCCCATCAGCTCTTCCATAACATCTCCCCTGCGAGAGCTACAGATGCTCCCATTCGATGCAAAAAAAGGACAACTGAGAAGACACAGAAGACACAGCACCAGCAACACGTCATATGGAGAAGCTCCTCCAGGTCTTTCGGGCAAACCTAACGCTGCTTTTGGAAGAGTGATATGTGAAGGTCTCCCTTCCATCCTCACATTCTTGCTCCTACAACAGTCTCACCCTTGAAGTTAGGAAGAACTTCTGGGGAGGAGAGAAAAAAATGAGATCTTTCAGTTCTTTTCACTTCCAAGTCAAAAATAAGCTTCCCTACTTTTCCTGTTCAAGGCAGATTTTTCCTGGCCTTTAACCAAGTCTTTTTGCCTGACCTGTACTCAGATCTATGATGCACGGTCAACATGTTCAGTGAAAGATTCATTTTTACTCTTAACCAAGGAAGGCTTTTAAGGGAGAGTGCTTAGGTGTCAATAGCAAAGAAAGCAAGACCCAGAGTTTCATAGTGTCAGATATTGACTTTCTTTGACATTAGCTGTCCAAACACCTGTGTTGGTCTGGAGCAGTCCCTTTTTCTCCAGGGAAGTCCAAATTCATAATGATTGTGCTCCAAGTGCACGCCTAGGGCAGCTTGTGCAGCGTAAGCTGTGCTCAGCAGATGCTCATGCAGACCTCAGTGAGTCTGAACGATGCAATCCTCCAAGTTCTGTGTGATACTTGGGGCAGTCAGAGGCTTTTCTGCACTGATGCATTGCAACTTCTCCCTGCCAGCACTCAGTGGGGGTGGTGGGAAGCAGGAGAGCTAGTGCTGACAAGTGCAAACAGTGATGACTGGGCAACTCAGGTCCTTCAGTTATTTGAAGCAGGTCCGTAATCTGGTGCCTGACAGGATGAATGTCTGTCCCAGCTAGCATTAACAGAGGGCAAGTCATTCTGCCTAATGCACCAGCCTAGCTGGTCACACGGGCTCCAAACTGTTCTGTTGCATGGAATAATCCCATCTGTTGTACATGAGGAATTATCACCTTTGGGCAAAGAAGAAAGTTAAAAGAATGGACCTACAAGTGAAGTGCGGGTACCAAATATGGTGAAAGCTTATGAGATCATCTTGTCCTTCCCCCACGCTTAGTCAATTCAGGATTGTTCCCTCCTGGACTCCAGAACAATGCCACTTAACCTAGATGCAATCACACTGCAGGAACTGCCAAACACAATGCAATGAAGAGCAGAGAATGAGCTCATATGAGTTAATCCGATTCCTGCAATAAAACAATCCAGGGCTCTGGTCTCCGTCCTGCAATGCTCTCCTGAGCCAACCCTTCTGTACATATATGCTAACACTGAAACAAAAACTGGAGCCACTGGTGGGCTGCTGAAATAACCTGGAGCTGGGAAAATGCAGCACAACAATATCGACAAACGTTCTTGCTACTAAACCCATTGCTTTGTTTAGGTGGAATCCGCAAACCTTGTTATTCACAGACATTTGGGGAGCAGAGCTTTATTTCCAAGAATGCTCATGGAAAGGAAATCCATTGTGTAGGCCAACATGAATAGACCCTCGCATGTGCAGCTTGTATGGGACGCGTCCAGGTGGCTAGTGAGAAAATAGCTTCTTATCAAATAAAGTAATGCATTACAAACAGCTACCGATGATTCCCAAGCAGTTAGAAGGCATCCCCATCTGTGAACCATACGTCACCCAAACAGGAGTCCGGAATAATGCCACATAGCAAGCATACTGCAGGAATGGCCAGCCACAGTGCAGCAAGCACTCTCCGTGGCCTACAAAATCTACCATCAACCAAAGCGTCCACGGTCACTTTGCAAGGCATGTCCAGAGCAATGAAAGCACACTCAGAGAGTGAAAAGTAGCATCCCAAGTATTCCTTGAACGGGTATCTTACAATTGCCTTATATAAAATAGACCTTAAAAGGGCTAAAATGTCAGCGTAGGGTCCATCAAAACACTTTCCTGGAACTGGCCTGGGTAGCAAACCCATTTCGTCCTCCTTCTTAAAATCATGTAGCTGGTAAAAAGCAGAAAGGCTTTCATCGCTATTATGTATGCACAATTAGGTTTAATTTGCAGAGCAATGAGTTCTTAGTTAGCAAGTGCACGTACACACATACACAGCTTATTCTTTTATGTGACCGATACCCAGAAACACAATTTCTCAGCCAGAGTTTGGGCAGGAAATAAGAAAACGCATTTTGGTAATTTCGATACTGGAATGCAACAGCATGCACAAAAACATGTCCATTGAGTGCAACATATTGTAAACAGGAGCATAAGTAAAATAAACAAATACATGTCATTTCATCTGGGTCACAAGTTGACTCAACATGACATTTCCTTTTGTAGTGAAGAACACTGGAGAAAAGAGAGCCTATTTATACATACTGGAATATATTTGGGTAAGTTTTTTCCTAGCTCTTTTGGCTATTTTTGCAGTTAGCCAGTCTAAGAGTTCAGAGGCTTTCCCTCCTTTTCAAGGTCAAGATTTTTTTTCTACTTGATCTCACAGGATCATAAGTCAGAGCCCTGCAACCTTAAAAACAGCATTGCTGTACAGCTGTGATCAATGACCTCAGCCATGTGATCTTTGCACAAAATCAAACGGGAGACTAGGCTGAAAACAGTCGCTGGGAGTTCAACACTACCAGCTTTTTAAAAGCATCTGAGACAACCTCCATCTCTCCCATGTTCGCTTTCTCCTCCTGAATGATGCTTTGCAGCTGCGTCTCTTCCAGCAGCGAGGCAGCCAGGGCTCCCTGGGGAGCCCATTTACACTGTTGCTCTTGAATGGCTAAAGTGGGAACACGCGTCTCTAGACACACACGCTCGCACACACAGCTCTGTGAAGCCCTGTGGGTGGTTTTCATGGAAGAGGAAATTTTGGCTAAAGCTTCTCTTGCTCTGCCTGCCTCGTACAGAGCGAACGCAGCGCTGATCTCGGAGATGTCCCTAATGCTCGTGAGCTGGGCATGTGCATGAATGAGCACGTGGGGATTGCTGTGCTGGAGGGTACCTACTCCAGAGCAGAAGGGGAACGGCGATAGCTGCTCATCTCCTTGTGCAGGTTTCCATCCAGGGCGCTCAAAGCACCATGCACCGGGAGTAAGAATCACCGGGAGGTATAGGGAGAAAAAGAGACTGACGCGGTCATCCAGCAAGCCAGCTGAGCAGACCTGCTGGCTGCAGGGTATCTGTTTTCAGCACCAGGTCAGGCGAGAAGCGTCACAGCATCCTACACAAAGTCACTCGTTTACCACGAGCAGCAGAGTATGGCGAGCACAAACAGCATGTGAAATCCTACTGAGAAAGCCGAGCCTTGCTCAGGGCTAGGCACCCCTCTGCGGCCCTTCGGAGAGGTGGCAATGCAAAGCCAAGGCTCTTGGAGAAGTCAAGAAGTAAGCTTTTCTTTTAACAAGGAGATGAGGGAACACTGGCCAAGGCAAGCAATTCCCAGAGCTCCCTGTCCGCACAGAGTGACACTGCAGCACTGAGCAAATGAGATTATCGTCATTAACAGCTCATCGGCCCAGTGAGAAGGGCAAGAGTAATCGCTTTTGCTTAACAGGCAAAGGACCTGGGACAGGTCAAGTGCAACTACAGCAGTGCTGGGAGCGTAGCAACTCTGTCCTGGGGCTCCAGGGTTTGCTGGGCCAACAGCGTGGTCCATCAGCCTCGGTCCTCTGGGTAAAGCCATCCCTCTGAGCCCGTCAGCTACAGACGCCGAGTAGAGAAGGAGCTGGGAAGAGGACTTGCACTCCAAGGCTGTCAGCTGTGCATTACCAACTCAGCTGTTGTCCACACAACTCCTCGCATCACTCCGGTGCTTCCTCTTGTGCCCCTGGCAACGGTCTCCTCGGGCTCACAGCTCACCGCGGCTGCAAGGTTGGCAGGAAAGGCTGACCTAACCCTGCACCAAGCGGGCCCTCAGACCTATTGTCTTGAAATCAGGGTAATGATGGATGCCTAGGATGTTTCATCATTTCCCCGCACTGTTACAAGGCCCACATTTAAACCTCATCAAAAACTTTTTGGTTTCCTTTCTGATTTTTATGTGCCTGGAGTGCTGGCCATACCTCCTCCAACCTTTGTTCTCCTGGTATTAAACGAGAGGTCCAGTTTTCAGAGGATGAGTAGTACTGTAGAGCAAACCCGTTAATTAATCACTTGTGTTAACGATGAGACCCCAGCGAGGTGTTTGCCGCTTGGGACCTGTCCTTCGCATCCTCTCTGTGCCTCTCCCGCATCTACCCAGGCTCTGTTGCTCCCTTCGCAGCTTTTTCCCACACTTGCCACAGGGTGACACAAATGAGAGGCTGGATGAGTCAGCAGCAGCAGACGGGGCAACGAGCTTCCGAATGCGTTTGACGGAGAGGTTAAGACAAGAAGGTTAAAAGGCTGAGAGGTTAAGAGGCTGAGGGCCCTGGGCTGAGCTTAAATACAGCCCCTGGGCAGGGGGAAGCCCCAGGTGAGGCTCAGGGTCGCCGCAGCCTGGTGGTGCCCTCAGGGCCTGGCATGGTCACCGGTGGGATCCCGCTTTGGGCAGGAGCGGTGTGTCCTCCTTGTGCAAGGGCAGCACGCGTCTGCACACACGGACAGGCATGACGTGATTCTGCTATTTGCCCCTCTTCATTTTCCATAATCCCCTTCTGTTAGTATTTTTTCCCCGCATTTGTGCAGAAAACAATACCCTAGATTTCCAGTCTTGACCAGGACTTTTCCATCAGTGCTGCAATAAGAGGTTACAAAAATAGTAGGAGCCATACCACCATCATTTGGAAAAGAGATTGTGCGCAACAACTTGCATGTTTCGGTGGCTAACGTAATAATGCGGCAATTACAGCCGTCCTTTGGGTCTGATCCAGCTGTTTGTCCAAAAGGTCTCTAGGTGCAGCTGTTCTCACCACCAGACCCAGATCCTTTTAGTTACTGCTAAAATTGTGCCATAATCCTGCTTGCAGATTTTGTTTTTCTTCCTTGAAAGCACCTGCTCAAGATGCACGGCCGGTTTTGTTATTAGATAATCAGGAAAGGCAAACGCCGAATTCTGCTTTCAGGCATTTCACGGAGCGAGGCAAGCCATCATGTTAGAAGCACCTCTCTTGCAAGCTCTGCAAAGAAATGCATCTACATCTGCTCCTCAAATTTGCCTTCTACCTACAGGACATTTGAAATGGTATGAATTAACTGTGCATATAGGCTGGCTTAAGAAAATGAAGATCACTGCAACAGTGAGTACAATGTAAATATTTATAGGAGCTTTGGCAAATAACCAGAGAGGGAGAGGATGCACTTCTTTCCAGAAAATGAGATTTTTCTCATCTCTTCTGTGGTTTTGATCCTTAGTATGAGCTTGAGTTATTATTTGCACAGGTTGTTAAAAATGCATGAAGAAGGTAAAAACTGGCGACTCTAGCAAGAAGGAAGCAGTGCGATTTGGGAAGAATAACGCTGTTATTCAGCTGAAAATGACCCACGTGCGTACGATCCTAACGCCATCATCGGCGTGCGGGAGCAGCAGGGCCTCCCCTTCAGAGCGGGAGGAAACGAGCCGCGGCCGACGGAGAAGGCGGCTCACTGGGGTCAGGCGGCACGTGCAAGCCTGTAGCGCCGGAGGTCCTGGTGCCAAGAAAAATATCTTGGCCGCGCTTCCTCCGTGCCGTCGGTGGGCAGGACAGCCCCAGTGGTTTCCTCTGGACCGGTGGGTAAGCAGACAAATGAGGACGTTTGTTGTGCTTGGAGCCGGCCGCTTGCCCACCTACACCTGCCTGACACGGAGCTCTGTGGCCATTTGCCCAACGGTGGCCGTCACGCTCGCCGGCAGCGCCTGAGCTTACCTGGGGCTGGTGGACCTCCATGCTCTTAGCCCTGGAAGCCAGCCTGGCCATGGCCCTGGAGGCTGGGAGAGGTGGTGGGTTCGTGGCTGGGATGGACGGACATCCCCACGGGGCTCCTCTGGCATCAGTGGATGTGCACAGCACAGCTTCTGGGTTTTATACCCAAATGTGGTGGGTTGACCCCGGCTGGAGGCCAGGTGCCCACCAAAGCCACTCTATCAGTGCCCTCCTCAGCTGGACAGGGCAGAGAAAATATAATGAAAGGTTTGTGGGTCAAGATAAGGACAGGGAGAGATCACTCAGCGATTACTATCACAGGCAAAACAGACTCAACTTGGGGAATCTAATTTAATTTCTTACCAATCAAATCAGAGTCGATCAATGAGAAATAAAACCAAATCTTAAAAACACCTCCCCCCACGCCCCTTCTTCCCAAACTCAACTCCCAGTTTTCTCCACCTCCTCCTCCCAGCAGCATGGGGGGGACAGGGAATGGGGGTTGTGGTCAGTTCATCACACGTTGTCTCTGCTGCTCAGGGGGAGGGCTCCTCACACTCTTCCCCTGCTCCAGCATGGGGTCCCTCCCACGGGAGACAGTCCTCCACCAATTTCTCCAACACGAGTCCTTCTCACGGGCTTCACGAACTGCTCCAGTGTGGGTCTCTTCCACAGGGTGCAGACCTTCAGGACCAGACTGGTCCAACGTGGGTCCCCCACAGGGTCACAATTCCTGCCAGCAAACCTGCTCTGGTGTGGGCTTCTCTCTCCACGGCTCCACAGGTCCTGCCAGGAGCCTGCTCCAGTGTGGGCTTCCCACAGGGTCACAGCCTCCTTCGGGTGTCTCTACCTGCTCCGGTGTGGGGTTTTCCATGGGCTGCAGGTGGATATCTGCTCCACCATGGACCTCCATGGGCTGCAGGGGGACAGCCTGCCTCACCATGGTCTTCTCCATGGGCTGCAGGGGAATCTCTGCTCCTCTGCCTGGAGCACCTCCTCCCCCTCCTTCACTGACCTTGGTGTCTGCAGAGCTGTTCCTCTCACATCTCACTCCTCTCTCTGGCTGCAAATGCTCCTGGTGGGTTTTTCCCCTTCTTAACTGTGTTAAGGTTAGCCAGGTGCTACCACCGTGGCTGATGGGCTCAGCCCTGGCCAGCAGTGCGTCCGGCTTGTAGCCAGCTGGCATTGGCTGTATCAGACATGGGAGAACCTTCTAGCATCTTCTCACAGAAGCCACCCCTGTAGCCCCCCCACTACCAAAATCTCGCCATACAAACCCAATACACCAGAGCATACAATTATTACTTCCCCCCCCCTCAATCCCTTTCCTAATTTTGGCCTTTCTCCTGTAAAGCCCAGCAGCTTGATTTCCTCTTGCCTTGCTCACATCAATGTAGGTGCAAAATAGACCACCAGCCTGAAGGTACCAAGAGTGTCGCTGCCTTTGCAAAACAGCTGAATAGCAACCTCAGATGCCAAGGAGAAGAGAACAGGGTACCTGGGGTCCTCATTCCCAAAAACGAGCTTGGTTGGCTGTACCTCGCCTCCTCTTTTGCAGACCTGCACCTCACTCACAGAGCCCATTTCTTTCTTATTCTTTTTAAAAAAGAACTGAGGTCACCTCAAACAGTCCTCCTAATATCAGGGCTGGCTGGACCTACCTTCTTAAAGCTAATTGCAATGCATTTAGAATAAACAAATCGCTTCAAAACCACCAAATAAAGTCGGCCCCTCTCACAAATGTGGCTGTCATTGTCCAGCGGACATCGATGCGCTGTGAAGAAAACTCTGTCATGTGCCACGACTTCAGAAAAGCATGAGAAAACACTCGCAGCCTTCCCTGAGATAAGAAGCCACAAACAAATCAGAAACAACAAGCGAAAACTCAATTCAAGGTTTACTCCAGGATGGACGTCTTGCTACGATAAATTAAGGTGTTTTTCATTATTAAAAATAAACAAAGCAATGAAAGTGAACCATGTCACCATTCATATGCTTAAAAAACATCTTTAATCTGCTTGGGAAAATCTTTTTTTCCCCCTAACAGGAAAAAATATTAGTTGTCCAGATAACAAGCAAAACAAAATCAACCAAAGGGCATCAAGAGACTTCCTGAAATTGAAAAAAACAATGTTTTGTGTAACAAGTTTAAAAAAAAAAAAAAAAAGCCTCACACAGCAAGCAGAATGATTCCTCCAGCTTCTTCAGGCCGTTTCAGGAACACGAGGAAAAACGACACAAGCAGTCGAATGTTTTATTTAACCTTGCAGCATTTTACAGCTGTCCTAAGCCTCTTCCCTTCTCCCTCCCCCCCCC
>VXBL01003724.1:747782-766434 GCA_013400195.1 Aramus guarauna
CCCCCCCCCCCCGGAAACCATTTGTCTTTCTAGTGCCTTATTTTTAACAGCTCAGCTCAGCCCCAAAGGGACATGTGTAAAAACAACGAAAGAACCTAATCCGGCAACTTTGGGGTTCCCAGTACCGAAATAGCAAGCCCCGTGTCAATCAGGCTTGAGGCTCCTTTGCCAGAGGGTGCAATACCTGCTCCTCTCGCCGAAAGGAGGGATGGAAGGAGGCAGAGCCGTGACGACGGGCAGCCCAGCCGGTCACCCACCCTGCGACTGGGAGACGCGGGCGATGCTGAGCCGTGCTAGCGGGGAGGCTCGGGGACCCCATTCATCCTGCCGTAAATCAGCCCCAGGAGATGCGCGGGGAAGTTTGCACAATGTCTGCCCAAACTCTGCCTGGATCCTGGCCAGAGCTGGGAAACTTTCATTCTCATGAGTTCAAAAATTCCACCTACAAGCGCCTGATTAAAATAATATGGGAGGCGGCGTGGCATTCCCCCCCCCCGCCCCCCATGTCCCTCTGTCAGCCACTACGCTGTGAAACCACAGGAAATCATTAGCCGTGCCTGCTAAGAACTCCTGGATCCCAGCAAATTATTCACCTTTGATACATTCAGAACCTTTCTTGCTGTTGTTTAAAGTTATTTATGGTTTCCACAGGTTGGTTTATGATGTTGATTTACGGGGTTTCTAATGTTTGGCCATGTAGATTAAGCATAGCAACGTTGGGTTCGAAGGCCTCCTGCGTTACAGTTACCCCCATTTTCAGTAATGCAGTTGCTTGCAATCAGGCAATTAAGCCGTGAAATTATATCTGCTCCCTAATAAATACACACAGTGGCAGTTCCCACCCTCACACATTTATGAGCTGGTTTTGAATGTGGTCTCTGAGATACTGAAAGGCACTTTCTGTGAATATTTATGGCAGGAGAAGCCAGTCCATTGAATGTTTGCAAAGAGTAATCCCTAGACAGGTGTAGTACTAGCCAAAGCAAATTGTTTTAGAAATGTCAACACATATTCATGGATTATTTGCCCAGCTCAAGCACTTATAGTAAATGTCAATAGATCCATGAATAGGGTTCAACTTGCCGGTAAGGAAACCTCTAGCCTTGCAGCAAACGCATGTATCATGATGGGAAAGAAATGCAAGCCCGTTGACCGAAGGACCCCCACCCCCCCTGCCGAGAGGGTGACGGGAGAGAAAAGCACAGTCAAATCCACATTTTCTGGGGCCATTCCACCAAGGGAAGGTTGGCAATCTGTGATGCTTTCAGTGTATCTGATCTTCCTTGCCAGCACAAGGTCTCTTTGTTCAGCAGGGTGGTTCCCGGCAGCCCAGAGCCCGCCTGCGAGGCTGGTGAACGGGGCACATTTCCCATCTGGGCACGCGGCACGTGAGCATCTGGGAACGTTCCTAATGCTCACCTGCATCTTTTGGCGAGGCGACGCTCTCCCGCTTTTCCTCCTCCACCAGACACAGGACTTGTCTGTGTCCCACCAACGGACAGATCCATCACAGCAGTCTGCCGGCCGGGAGCAAGAAACTCTTTAATGGATAAATCAAGCGATATATGGCATGTCTGTCCTGCGTGCCGTGCTGATGCTATGCTGCAGGAGCCTCCACGCATGCAAACCAGAGGATTTGCCCTTACCGCCTTTTACCAGAAAACTGTCTTTGGGACAGAAAAGCATCCCAGGGTTTGATTTAAAAAGCTGCCCAGCACAGAGCTCCCCGCAGCCCCCGAGGCAGGGCTGGTGCAGCTCTGGGCTGGCTGTGAACTGCTCCATCCCCTCTCTAAGCTCTCCCTCCCTAAGCAGCCTGCCCAGGGCATTTCCAGCCGCTGGACGTGGTGCGGAGCGGGGAGCAGCCCGAAACTGAGAACTCAGGTGCAGAAAAGGGCCGCACAGTTGCTGCTGGCAGCAAGATACAGGGAGCTCCCTTCTTATCCGTGCAGGCTCAGCCCTGTCCCCTCCGAGCTGCTGGAAGCCTTTGCCTGAAGGAGTAAGTGATTTAAGGAGCCATTATTAATAACAATTGGTAGAATTTCTTTTTTTATTATTTGACGGCTTTTGTAGACCTGGGACACATATCCTGCCCTTGGGCACCGCTCCCAGAGCACAAATCTGCCCCGAGCCCACCCACCCAGGGCACGGCCACCCTCGTGCCACCCCTTTTTTTGGGGGGGTCCGGCTGGTAGCTGCTCACCACATAAACTTGAGCAGCGGGCAGACGTTCCCCTCTTTGTCCACCTGAGTTTGGCTACAGGATGAGAAATGTGGCAGAGACCACAAACCTCCGTATCGGCCGCAGTCCCCCCCCCGGTGCCGCTCTCAGCCTAAGCCAGCCCGGTGCCGATTGCCGCTCTTCCTCAGCCCCGAGGCTCGGCCACAGGAAGGCTGATTTTAGATCTGACTGACACCCTCTTTACCCCAGGGAACCCCTTTTTGGTTGCAGCTGGCTTTCTGCTCATCCCCGCCAGACCTGCCCGGCGCAGCGCCTAACCCCTCGGTGCAGACGCTGGGGGAAGCATCGCCCTCCCTGTCCTGGCCGCAGCCTCCAGCCGCCCGCGGGGACGGCCAGGAGATAAATGGCCCAGCTCTGCTACCTCCCTTCACCCCGCGTTCCCGATCGAGGGCTTCATCCTGCAAAGCCTCCAGGCCCATCGTGAGCCGAAATGCACTCGCTCAGCTGCACCATATCCTGACAGGATGTCAGCAGTAAACAGTAGGTAAATACTCGTGCTTTATCATCGGTTAGTATTTGTTGTTTTTACAGACCTGGACTAAAATTCCCACTGAAAAAAAAAAAAATGCATACGACAAAAGTAGCTTCTATTTTCTGCCTATGAGAGAGCCGTGCGAAGAAAGCCATTTCCTCCATCGCTATTCCCCACACAAAAAAGTTTGATGGTGTTTGTGTCCTTTTTTTTTTTTTTTCAGATCTTTTGCATCCATCTGTTTAATTCTTAAGAAAAAAAGATTAGATGTATTTACAAACTTATTTTATGGTCAATAAAGAGCTGTCCCTGTTCCCCACCAGTGTTTGCCTTCCTCGGGTGCAGCGAAATGAATCAGAAAGCCCCGCGGCCATCACCGACGGGCAGAGCGGGCACCCACCCCACGCCTCTTGCTCACACCATTCAAATTGGCAAATAAACGTGGGTGGCATTTGGAAGCAGGTTTTCTGCAAAAAGCACATTCCGGCAAAACTGAAGGAATAAGGGGGGGGTGGGAGGGAGGTACAGCAGGCAAACCCTTACTCCAGCATGGCTGAAACATAAACAGAGATTTGCTGGAAATCATTGGCAGCATTTGCTCCGCAAAGGTTACTGTTAGAAAATATAATTGATATTAATGTCTAGGGTTATCTCATCTGATTGTATCAGCAAAATATGGTATCGCTCGGTAATTACTTTTAACATGATTTTCGCGGGAGGGCAGTCGATGCTGGAGAACAGAGTTGTCTTTTTAAAGGCAGCAAAATACCGCCTAATTATGAATTAAACTCCAGGCTGAGGCAAGCTAGCAGCCTCCGTATTGAGTTTGAGCGAGCAGCACTTTCCCATTAAACTTGGGATGATTCTCATAATCACTTCTCCATGGAAGTAACACTTTTCTGAAAAAATAATGTTGTTAGCCCGCAGAACATTGAAATGATACAATAGCTGCCTGCTTGGAGCTCACTCGCCACCTGCTTTTCCTTGTTTTGTTTTCTAGCCTCTAATTACTGAGCAGAGTCAATTCCTAATGAGGCAGTTTGATTTCCTGTTTTTCATACTTCTTGAGCCGCTTAAAGAGCCCGTCCAACATAAAAGGAACCCTTTTCTAAACAGATTTTAAATTAATTATAATAACCTTGGTGGTGATGGTTGTTGTTGTTGCTCTGCGTGTGTGCATGTGTGTGTGTATATACGCGCATCTGACTTTTCCATGGCTGTGTTTCTCATTTAGTGTTTCCACACGAAGCAACTTTTTTTTTCTTTTTTTTTTTTTCCCCTCCTGTTTCCCCCCCCCCCCCCAAACAATGCAAACTGGAAACTCTTGTCCAGGAAATTGTAGCCACAGAAACACTGTGTCTGGGGCTGAGGAGGAAAAGGTGGTGATGTCATGAATAATTGGGCTGTGAGAAAAGATGGAGCGTGAATAAGGAGGGAAATATTCTGACGTCTGTCTTTAAAGCTGGAAGATAAACACTTGTTGTGAATGGTACTCGCTGGCTTCCAAACGGGCTGGTAGGAAGAAGAACTGTATTAAATGACCGCTCAGAAATATATGAATGATGCTAATGAGGTCTCTCAGCCCTCTCCTAGCCCCACCAAACACACGTAACGCCTCTCAGTTCGTGTCTCGGCGCTTCCCCTCTCAATACCGGTGGCAGTGGAGAGCCGCTGCCCGTCCTGGGATTTACGGAGGTCGCAGTCCTCCTCCTGCTCCCTCCTCGCTCTGCCTGCCTGCTCCCTAGGACCCTGTGGCACGGCGAGGGGCTGCTGGAGGTACGGGGCGGCCACAAGCTCTGACCTTGCCCGAGAGGTCCCACCGCACACCGCTCCTCTCTGGCTAGCCACAGGGATCCACGGACGAGGTGCCTGGGCGCGAGGATGGTACGAAGCACTCTGCCGGGCAGAGACTCCTGGCACAGCGTCGGCCTCTGCCTTCATCCACCTGCTTTCCCCAGCACCCCGACTCCCCTTGCTCCAGTCCCACCGAGGCAATCGCTGAGGCCACTCGCAGAAGGCACCTGAGGACTTGGCTGCGGTGACAGCTCACCCATCACCCTGCTCCTTCTGTCCTCCGGCTCCGAGCCTTCCCAGGGAGATTTCCCATGGGATGCTTTATGTGGAGCATAGGCCTCTGCCATGCCTTGGTAACGCACAACGGACGCCGCGGTGTTGAGAAGGTGGGTGACGATGGCCACACATTTGCACGACGACTGCTCAGAGGGCATCCAGTCCAGCCCAGGACCGTCGTGCTGGGCCGCTCGACGAGCGCACAGGAGAAAGGCACTCCCCATCCCATAAGGTTTGGAGGAGAAAGCAACGGGCTTGCACCAGTCAACCCCTGGACCTGCTGCATTTGTGAGCGCTGGAGTTTCGCTGTGGAAACTGCGTATAAAGCTCATTGAAAAAAATGCAACCTGTCGCTAGAAACAGAGAAAGCCAATCCATGGTATAGGTCTCAAAATCCAAGTGAGCCTCGGCTGGGGAGGGCTGCATTCCAACCCCACCCAAATCATAAAGCTGAGAAAACTTCAATGGGCTCTAGCTTCTGGATTATTATTATTATTATGACAGGGTTTTCCTCTCAGGATTCAGACTCTCTCTAAATGGTGGGAAAAAGGGTTTTATACAACCTCCAGTCTCCACATGACAAAGTGACTGCCTATTCCTACAGTCATCTGAACAGAATAGACGGAATAAGCTATTGTCTGTGCTCAGAAGTCAGCGACTGCACCGGCACTTGATTGGTCCAGGATGTAGAGGAACAAAAAGGTCATTGAATAAAAGAAGAACAATACTTTTCATGAAACAAATGAGCTTTTGCTAATTTATAACATGTTTGGTTTGGGTATCATATACATCAAAATGATGTAATTAGTAAATGTCATTTTCTGGAGAGAGAGAGAGCTCAGCAAACCCTTAATGATGGGAATTTCCTGCCCCGGCCTGGAGTCTCTGGACTACCAGGGCATCATAAAGATGCTGTATTTCACTAATAATTAGAGTGGGCATGAAGCGGGACCTAGATATGTGACAAGGGAAAAAGGAAAAAGTTCACCTACCGCAAAGGTTAGTTGCACTGAAGGATTAATGAGAGAAATACAATGGACTGAAGGCTGATTAAAAATTGTCTTGTACATTCCACACCCAGTGTTTGAAACCTGGAATCTGAATTGGTCCTCCCTCCAAATATCAACACTGCTTCATCCCGTCACCCTTCAGCTCCGGCCCTGACCCCTCAGCTGATGATCTTTCTGTAACGGGCACAATCGTAAGTTCGGCTCCCAAAGCACCTCAGTCAGAGGGATGTCCAGACCTGGACCGAAGCTTTGAAGTTTGTGCAGAGCTCTGCTGAACACATTAAATTGCAAGGGTGATTTTCAATAAGAGACCTCCATACGCTCAATGCCAATTATGATTTCGGAAGTTCTGAGCGTGTTGCTCCCCTGCACGCACACGGGCACGCGCATTCGCAACACAAGGCAGGCTCACGCGAGAGGTTACGCTTGCCAGGTCTGAGGGGAAAAACTGCGCTCATGATGCTCTCCACTCAGAAAGGAGTTGGAAGTACTAGACACCTCATGTAGGAGACATTTCTCAAGCAGCATCATTCCAGGTTGTGTAAGGCCATCTCTCAAGGCTCCCGATGCTAACAAAGCCAGACGCACTGCAAGACATGAGGGACCTAGGAACATACAGAGCCTTCTCGTTAAGGAAAACAGTAAGTATTTTGCCCTTTCTTGGCAAATTAATCTTTAAACTAAGCTGAGAGTAGACTTGCCCAAGCCCACCAGAAAGAGCAGCTGGCTGCAGCAGTGAAAGCCAAAAGCTCCAAAACCCCTCCTCAGATATGCCTCTGCCCTCTTCAAATAAGCATATCAGCTACATCTAGGAGAGGCCCAAAGAACCTTCTTGCATCTCTTCCTCCGGGTCCTGAAGCCAGTTCTGAGCTGAATGTTGCTATAATGACAGAAAAAATAATTGTTTCTGCTTGCATTACAAGGGATGAAGAGACATAGCAAATACCTAGGGGCCTACCAGACTCAAAGGGTCTGCCAAAAAGGCTACGCTTTCACCTAGTTGCTCAGACTTGGAAGATGACAGAGATCCACCGAGCTGTTTTCATTTCATGTGTTGTTGACCCTTTCCCTCCAGAAGTTTCGCATCAGTTTTTGAACCCAAAGCTCCTGCTGTAGCAAGAAGATCCTCAGGACGCCTCAAGAGCAGCACGGCACGCTCTGCTGCCGGGGCTCACCGGAGCTCAGCTGCTTCCAAAGCGTCTTCGACGGGGAAGGGCGCCGAACCAAGTTGCCACCTAGAAAATCTTTTCTCACGTGAAAAATCCAATAGGCAGGTTTATGAACAGAAATCGTCTCTGGCAATAGCCACAGCATTCTCTGAGCTGTGCGATAAATATGTTGTATTAGTTCATGCTTCCTCCTTCACAGGAATTACTCAGGCACATGCGAAACAATAACGCGATTTGGAAAAACTTCCTTGATCATTTGTACTACAACTTTGTTCTTTGAGGCAAATTTAATGTGTGTAGGAACTAAACCGAAGGCTCTAAGGGCCAGCAAATACTAATCACAGAGCCTCTTCTGCCAGTAATGGGCATGTTTGAGCTGGAAATGTTTAACTGTTAGGGATTTTCACCTCTCTATTAGGAAGGACACCTCTAAATGTGACATTCTTCTCCCCAGGAAATACCCTTACATTCTCTGCTAGTTCAGAAAGGAAAACACTCCACTGCAAATAATTTACTTCACACCCGCTTCTTTCCTTTACTTTAATTTGCTTTTTTCAAAAACTCCTTCTGCTGCCAATTTTTCTATCTTTTATGAAGATTAACCCAGAAATTCCCATATTTGTGAGCAGCTCCAACGGTAATCTGCTAAATGAATAATCTTCAGTCAACAAAACCATATTCTGACGGTCCCTGGTTGAGCCAGCTGAGAAAAGAAAAGTGTGAATTTTGTCCTTGGAGGTAGAGCTAAAAAGCAGAAAAGATTACTGCGCACGCGTTGATGCTCTGTTGATACATCACTGTTTCTCTGCCACCAGGAAAGCAATGTCAGTATAACTCTCTTTATACAGCTGATGTGCAACAGCTCATCTCCCCCAGAAACTCCACTGCTGGCCTGGGCACGGGCTGGGGGTGCATCAGGCAGCGGCACTCAGCCTCTCTGTCTGGGGCACACGTGTCTGTTCCCAGAGGCTGGAGAAAGCTGTACACTGTGGCTTTTCTCCAGCCATGGGACCATGTTACAGTACGGATGTTGTGCAATCCCGCTGATGCACTGGGCTATTTCCCTAGGCTCTTTTCAGGAAACTGGCTCCAGGCTAACACTCAGAGAATGGCCTGGGTTGGAAGGGACTTCAAAGACCATCTAGTTCCAGCCCCCCTGCCATGGGCAGGGACACCCTCCACTAGACCAGGTTGCCCAAAGCCCCATCCAACCTGGCCTTGAACACTTCCAGGGAGGGGGCATCCACAGCTTCTCTGGGCAACCTGTTCCAGTGCCTCACCACCCTCACAGGGAAGAATTTCTTCCTAATACCTAAATCTACTCTCCAGCTTGAAGCCATCACTCCTTGTCCTATCACTCCATGCCCTTGTAAACAGTCCCTCCTGCAGCTTTCCTGTAGGCCCTANTCAGGCAAAGCAGGAAAGCCCAAGACACCGGAGCACCTGGACCTCAGCAGCCCCCAGGTAGGGCAGGGCCAGCAGGATGGCAGTGCCGCTGAGAGCAGGGAGCAGCAAGACACTCACTGGCTCCTGCAGCCCGGCCACGTACAGTGACACAGGCGAGGAGCACAGCCCAGTGAGGTACACATTTCAGTGCTATCCTGCCTGATGGCAGCTCTCTTAATCATAAGGGGAACAAGGACGCAGCCCTTCCTGCACAGCCAAGCAGATACCAGTGTATGACACAGCAGGACAGCAGGTAAAGATGTTGACTCACAGATGATCCACCTTTTTTCAGCAAACCCCATTTACCATGAATGAGTACCCACTTTCAGTTCCTCTAAGTCACACTCCAGTTTAACTATGCCTTGGGCCCACCAGATGATAAGAACACATCCATAATCTCAAGGTAGTATCAGCTCATTACAGCTACAGCTATTACTAAAATAGCTGTGTCATGCCAGAGGCAGGATTCAAAGAAATCATGTTACTGGCCTGAGTGAAAGGGCTTGTATGTGGAAAGTGAAAGGGAACTTGCTGTAAACACGAATAGCCTATGACTGCATGTGGGTGTAGAGATATGTGGGTGGCAATGCACCAAAGAAGTGGGTGGCTCTTGTTTATTCCAGTGCTTTCCTACATTTTTGATGTCTGGCTGGACAAAAGCAATAAAGATATAATTCCAGTTAAGCATTCATTTACTGTCTCCTTAGAAATTATGCCACTGAGCTAACCAAACATGATTCATAGAATCACAGAATGGCCTGAGTTGGAAGGGGCCTTAAAGACCATCTAGTTCCAACCCCCCTGCCATGGGCAGGGACACCCTCCACTAGACCAGGTTGCCCAAAGCCCCATCCAACCTGGACTTGAAATCTTCCAGGGATGGGGCATCCACAGCTTCTCTGGGCAACCTGTTCCAGTGCCTCACCACCCTCACAGGGAAGAATTTCTTCCTAATACCTAATCTAAATCTCCCTTCTTTCAGCTTAAGGTCATCACTCCTTGTCCTATCACTCCATGCCCTTGTAACCAGTCCCTCTCCGGCTTTCCTGTAGGCCCCTTCAGGTACTGGAAGGCTGCTGTAAGGTCTCCCCGGAGCCTTCTATCCTCCAGAGGGAACAACCCCAACTCTCTCATCATGTCAGTCCAAGGTCATATATATTGCCAGTAACTGCATTGTTCAAGTCTTGCCTTTGAATTTGGTAGAGGGTGTATTCTCACAGGTCCCTCATCCAACTGCTAGTAGATGAGGATGGAGCCACCCCTCCATGTCCTCAAACATTTTTTGGTCCTTTCCTGTCCCCTTCCTACAGATAGCGGGACCAGAGCCCTGTGCAGAGCTCCAGAGATGACAATATTGCAGATCTGAATAGTTGATCTGGCAGTTGATTTTCATCCCCAGTTCCCGTCCTAAAATCTTCTGACATTCCACCTGCCCGTTCACAAAGGGAAGTGCGAAAATGACACCAAGCACAAGAAAGCTTGGTCTAGCGAGAACTTCACAGATTCGGTGGGCAGAAGTGACCAGCTTCTGCATAACACGGGACCATCAAACGTCACCTGGGATTCAGGCCTTGCCTGTGCACAGAGCAAGGCAAGGACTTTTACAGCCACGCAGTACCCAGTGGCGTCCTGGAAGAGCAGTGAGTTTTCAGCATGGATACGTACATGGCATCGATGTGGTGAGGGTCTCCGTATGCGTTTGGAGTGAGAGATCATCGAGAACAGATACTCAGCGTTAGGTGTTACCAACAATCTCACAAACAAACTCCACAGAAATGATCACGTATCTATGAACCTCTGACAACTTATTAAAGCAACTCCTTGGTTTGGGGAGAGAGAAAGCATATGTCTAATCAAGAAATCTCACCTGAACACTAGCACGCACACTCCCAAGTATCCATACACCCGATTCCCAGCAAAATGGCCACAGCAAAGAAGTAATTTTTCCCAGAGTTTTCATCCCTTGGTCTTCTTTGATTTGTGAGCTGTTTTCCTGATAAAGAGCTGGCACAAATGCTCAGCCATGATCTCATCTCCTCAGAAATAGCTTCCTTCGCCAGACTAGCTTTCAGCACTTACTCACAGCCACTGGAGAGCTAGACCCCTAAGGAACACTTCTTCCAAACCTAAAAAAAACCCTCCTCTGATCAATGCAAAACATTGATCCTGATCTGCATGTTTGAATTGGGCTCACACCCTGCTTGGAGCTATTTCCCAAACACCCTACCTCTGCAGGTGTCCCAATAGCAGGCAATGGCAGTCCAGCACCCCAAACACTGTAAGATCTCACCTAGATGGAGGAGAGGAAAGTAACAGGATCTCACAGGACAAACCCTGATGAGGAACACTGCCCTGAGCTCAGCCAAGGGAAGTCTTCACGTTCCTGTGGCACTGCATTAGGACAGAACAGAGACAACTCTGAAAAGGAAGAGAGTCAGGTGCCTTCTGACCGTGCCTACATGACTTTACCAAATATGAATACAAGCTTTGCACTCTGAGTTTCAAGAACTTCTAACACAGCAATGACTTCTGTGACTTACTAACCTTTAGGTCAAAGCAACGCAAATTCTCTTTCACCTGTTAGCAACAGAGAGCTCCACATTTCATCCAGCCCTGAGGCTTTCTGGAGTACAACCCCCAAGCCTAACCACTGCTGGAAATCAACAACTCTGCAGTCTCCAGCAAAATCAGCAGCAGGGCCTGCTGGCTCAGGGATCTGGTTGTGACTTGTGGCTTCTCTCCAGGTCACCACCCAACGCGTTACTGACTAAAAGTCACTGTCAGTCTATACATACTACCCATCTTGCATATGACGAATTGGATGGTTTCCGCCTCACTGCCAATGGCTGTCAATCTACATTCAAAGCCTGCAAGCATCTTTTCTGATGGGTGTAGTACAAACTTTCTAATGCTGCTGGCTATCCCTCCACGTTGGCATGAAGGAACATTAGGTGAAGAGCACAGAATAGCTTGCACTGCTGCTGCTCGTGCTGTAGCGGATCCGTCAGCAAGAGAATGTATCAGCCTGTAAAGCTACGTGTCCAAAATCTCCCAGCAGCACTGAATTCAAGAATGAGTTTGGGGCATCACAGGAACCTGATCTGAACTGTGACCCGCTGACACAGAATTTGGTGGCCGCTTTCATTGGTTTAACAGTATCTGATAGGATTATGGGCAGCACATTTGCCGGCTAGCTAAGCTCTACACAAATCACTACAAAAAATACGGCAGAACTGAGTCTGTTGTTAGAGGTGCTTTAGAAGCCACAGCAATACAAGGCTGAGACTCTTCAGCAGATTTATAAACAATAAAACTTATCATTTTCTATTATTTTAGGAGTGAACTGAAACCACTTTGGTGTTGATACACCAGAAACCTCATACTGTGCTCGTTGCTACGTTCTGCTAAGAAAGGTCCTGTTCTTTAAGTAGTGTATTTGTACGGCAGCTTTTGTTGGCATTTCCTCATCCAGGCTGCAGTCACACAGAGTATGGTGACTTCAGGGAATCTTCTAATCACCCCTGCCGGCTGCCTCTGAATCACCGCGCAGTTAGAAGTAATGCAAATGAAAGCAATGGGAATAGCAATTTTAAGATCAAGCTTGATTTCACCAATTTGCCTATCTAGTAAGTAGGAAGAGAAAGAAGAGTCAGAGCTAAGAACGTGTTCTGAAAACTGATGCCAACCGATGCGCAGCAGAGACATGCAGTTGATGGCTCCCCCAAAAAAACCTGTTGCCTTCAGAAGAGCAGATGCACATATATCTGGGATATTGTAGGTCGGTGTGCTAAAGCAGGCTGCCTGGGCACCTCTTTAAATCCAGCCCCTGCCCTCTGGCCCACCTGCTTCTCTGCACCATACAAAGAAAGTACCTTCATACTTTTTCTCCTTTTTCTCTATTCTTATGTCCTTTTTCAGCTTTCCTTCATTCTTTATGCTGAGATCTTTACATGCAATGCCACCTTTCCTACCCAGTACTTATTCTCCCCTTAAACATCCATCATACCCCACAATCTCTGACCTCAACAGCAAACTCCAAACAAAACCATGCCAGCAACAAACCAAGGAAAACTTCTTTCCTGTCACACAGCCTATCTCCAGCTCACCACTCTTACCCTGCTATAGTGCTGGCTAACAACAGAGCTCAGGTCAGTGCAGGATTTTCCATCATGAGGAACACCTGCACCTGGGTTTGGGAAGAACTTCCTGGCCAGGGCTGCCTTGCCTCGGGTGAGCATAGTGATGCCACTTTCCTTAAGAGCCTCATGAAATCCACAGAAGTGCATCAGCAGGTGGATCTATTTCCTATCTTTAGCCGTTTCCCCACTGTTTGCAGGGTAAGGAGACACTTTGAAACGGGTCCATCGGAGAGGATATTTTGTGGGACTATACGTCTCCTGTGCCACCTGCCCTAAGTGTACCAGTGAACTGGGTCCCCGCCAGGCAAGAAGAGCAGGCAGGAGGGAGCAAGCAGAATTTGCACTAGCAGTCGTATCCCTGCCAGACTTGTATCTCCAGCATCTCCTGTCATTGCTTCCCTGCTAGAGCTCCACCAGTGGCAGTCGCTGCTGGAGAGCTAACGTAGGAGAAGCTGACCCTGGTGATTTTTCTGCCCTGTCTTCTACACTTGGTCTGAGAAAAAGCAGATATCATGGTGGTTAAAATTCAAGGTGACAGGACATCGACTACCCTCCCGTTCCATCTCCTGCTACCACATCTGATAGGAGAAGGAACGGGAAGAAGGCTCATAAAGGCCTTGCCAAAAATCTCAAATAAAAAAGCTACATCTAGGAAAACTTTAAAGCTGAAGTTAGTCCTTGCAAATGAATGCTCACTGTTTTCATCAATTTGAAGAGTTAGCAGAAATTAATCAGCTGTGACTTGTTTCTAAAATGAGACAAGAAGCAGCACTCATCCGCAGGGGGGCTGCAGCAAGCACGAAATGAAACACAACATGAAAATGTGGCCAAAACTCTTAAGTGGAAAAACAAGCAGGCACCAAAATAAGAAGTTGTACAATGTATTGTGTAAAGTGCCTCCACTGGACAATTCATCATGAACAGAATAAAACGTTTCTCAGTACATGAGATAAAGCATCCCGCTTTGGTGATATTCTCCAAAGACTTGAGCTGCCCCTGTGCATGTTTCAAGATTGAAGGCTAAAACCTCTGTTAGATCCTAAATAATAAACACACTAGACATCTAGATTGTTACATATCTTGGCATTTGACCAGCAAAATGTCCATGTAAAACCGTATGCCAGTAAATCTGCCTTCTGCTCTTAAGCCGATTATTCAAGGGTTAACTACGAGATCCCCTAATGAATTAATAAAACCCAGACATATTTTAAAAGCTATTGATTCATTGCAATTTCTATTTTGGAGCATTCTGAATGTATAAACAGTAAGATGGAAATGCTTTGTAACCTACAAAGAGTTCGTTAGTTGTGATATATGTCATTTGAGATATTCCTTCCTCTTCCTTTGCTGCAGTGCTCCAGGTTTTGTTAGGAACGGGCCTAAAACAGAACCTTGCATTAGACTCTCCTTCCCCCAAAGCTGAAAGGGTGCTCAAAAGCCAATAACCAGTGCACAACCAATTAACCCATTCAGCATCATGATAGTGGTACAGAACCCTGGCTTATTCCAGACAGCCCAGCTTGCACCCCTTTCTGGGTTGTGCTGATGCCTTTTACTCAGTTTTCCTGCGGCAGCATAAGGAAGGTTTCAATGGGAAGAGTGTCAAAATGCAAGCAATCTGTGAAGCTGTATTTCTTCTTACCTTGCAGCTAGTTCTGCAAGTTTTATCGTCAGGATCGTGCTCTTGCCAGAACTGGGACACTCCGGATCAGCCAGATATCCCAAGCACTGGCCAGCGGCTGATGCTCAGCGATGCCACCCTTTGCTCCCAGCTCTGCCACAGGCTGCTGTGCGTCTGGGCAAAACACATCGTCCCTGCTCTACTCGGGTGCTAAGGAAGGGATTAATCTCACCTCGCTTCAGCTTTCTAAAAATTAAGGGGCTCACCTCACTCGTGCAGGTTCCTCTGGAGCCAATGGAGAGAGAAGGGTTTCTGCAGATGATGATTCATCCTGTCCAGCACCGCGTCCCCTCCCAGGATGGGCGATACGGTCCTGGCTCTCAGTGTTGACTCAAGAGGAAATGTAGATAATTAATGTAACCTATATACCTATCACACGGCTAAAGTAAGGTGAGACAAATCCCATCCTAAGCTCTGAGAAGAAGGGTTTCCCACCCTGGGTTTGTGCAGGAAGAACCACATAGACTGGCCCTGTGCCTTACCCCGGGCTTTTGAACAAAATAGCAGATCAGCCTTACCCAACTGTTTAATCCCTCCATCATGACAGCTACCTCCCCTCCGGGACAGGATGGATGCTGCTGTCTGCCCTCCCGCAGGTCATCTGGTCACCTGGGGAGACTTTAGTGGTTGTCCTCCTCAAGCAGCCTCTGACAAAGGACACCCAGAGACAGAAGGACTTCTTGATGCCTCCCTGCTGGCTAAGGACGGCAGCACAGCCCTACATAAGGGCATTAAGGAGCATCTCCACGCCTGTCCATGGGCACAGAACGGGAGGAAGAAGTCGATACCCATGCCCTCAGTGTACCCTTTTTTGCATCATTTAACACTCACAGATGAACCGTTTATGGCTCATCCATTAGGGGCTCGCTATGTGGTCAAGTAGGAGCTTTCTTCAGTCTGGTAAATTACCTGATGAAACTTTTGATTTAAGGAATACAGCCGGGAGCCCGGGCAAGCGTAGCTCTTACCAGCCAACTAGACCTGCTGTCACGTATGACTGACAAGATATTTATGCTGATGGGTCAACAGACAGATTCATTAATTTTCTTCTCCCTTGTCCCATTATCTAAGCCCCCGTGCCATCCACCGCCACTGGAGTGAATGTTCATTTCTATTCTGTTGTCA
The DNA here is from genome assembly GCA_013400195.1 of Aramus guarauna. Classification (NCBI taxonomy): domain Eukaryota; kingdom Metazoa; phylum Chordata; class Aves; order Gruiformes; family Aramidae; genus Aramus; species Aramus guarauna. The sequence continues at coordinate 763,134 of VXBL01003724.1, forward strand.
TACTAACTACTGCTCTAGTTTAAGTATTCTTTTGAACCCCAAGAACAATGTGCGCAAGGCACAAATCCATCCCGCTCCTCCATGGTTAAGTAGGGCCATTAGACAGGAGAAACAATAGAAACGCAGCGGGTGCTCTGTGTTTGCTCCCTGCATGGCCGCACACAAAGACTAAAAGCGAGGAGGGCTGGATGGGCCAGGGATGGGTATTGGATACCCTGATGCACTCATTTTCCCAGCATCCCTGGATCACAAAGGAAAAGAGGTTTTGCATGGGCCTGCAGAGGCTACATCAGTCACTGGGCACAGGACCTCATTGTCTGGTTTGTTTTGTTTCCCTGAACAATATGTCACATATTTACTTTCCTCTTGGAGGGCTGATGCTAGCATAAAATCATCACCACGTTATGTCAAAATGTCAGCATGCCACATCGCCACATCTCCACATGAGGCTGCCTCATGGGCCCCCACTAGGATTTCTGCATCCAATCATTTCCCATAAGCGGTGTTTGCAGGATGTGAGATCTTCTTAAAATAGGACAAACCCAGAAATCCTGGAGCCGGTGGCAGCCCTCGCTCATGTCTCTGTCTTGAGTGACTCCATCTGGACAATCTAGGATTGCTTTTGATGGGCTATGGAAGCAGCTGCTCCTGTTTAAAATCTTTTTTACTAGAAATAAATATAAATGCTATGGATGAAAAGTCAGGATGGTCTTTCTCTCTCTTCAGCCATTAGCAAGTTTTACCTCCAGTGACGGGATTTTAAAAAGGATTTTCTCACTTAAGTGGCCAGCTGTATTTTAAATACCTGTAACTTTTACCAGCGCGCAGCTCTACGAAGTTACAACTGCTTTGCTGCAGCTTGTCCTGCTGCGCAGGCAGGTGCAACTCCACTGAGCCCCACAGACCTTCTCCTGCCCGCGCTGGCCTCCAGAAATTCAGTCCTGGGCATTCAACAGCTTCTGCCCAACACCGGGCTACCAGGAGAGCGAGGAATGCAGAAGAGCTCAGCAAGAACCCGGTGCGGCCAACACGCCTGATGGCAGCGTACCCCCTGCTATGAGGAACCAGCCTGGGGAAGGTAGATGCCACCTGGGTGACAGCGCGTCATCAACCTCTGACGGATGCAGCGTCGGATGCCGCGCACCCCCGGCTGCTCCCGAAGCGCTTCCCAACGCCCCGCTCCGCTCTGTTCTCGGTCCCGCCCCGCGCGGTGGCTGCTCCGAGGCCGTACGCATCTGACTCCGGGATTTGCTCTGCCAAGTCTCGCATGCCAGAGGTCTGAGGCTTCTTCCTCCGACTGTCTGAAGCGAGCGCCACAATGCTGGGCCCCTACCAAACATCCCGTGGGCTCGGGACGGGAGAGGAGGGACTGGTCACACAGGCGGAGCGTGGATCCACGCCACTCCCCGGGGGAAGGGTTAAAACTGCCTTTTACTGGTTTTCTGTGACAGATCTTTTTACTCAGTGCTATATAATATAGCCTCAAACATATTCTAAGTAGCCAAGGGCTGCCCAGCCATCTGTCTGAAGACAGAGACCTTCTGAGGCAGGAGTTCCCAAAGCCTGGCCCATGGGACATTTACTATGGAGCCTGCAAAGGGAATTTTTCCCCTTTAAGAAGCCAGCCTGTACTTGTTTTGTTATGCTGCTTCAGGCCAGCGGCCACGAACGTTGACCCATACATGACTCGTATATGAACAAAAACGTGGGAACCTCTGCTCCAAGTGAGACACCTCCATCCTCTTCAACTCTCCCCTGCCAATCTCACCCACAACTCTGAGGTTCAAAAAAAAAGAGAGCGCTTTGGTCATCTCCCAGGTACCTACTCTCAGCTTCCAGAGGTGCTTTTTAGGAGAAATCCCAGTTTTATCCAGCCATCCCAGGTAAAAGTGCCAAATGACTGCATGACTTTCTTGATGACTTTCAAAGGAAATTAGGCTTTTACAGCCAGGTGCATTTGCAAATGGTATCCATGGCCTGCACTGAGTTAATTAAGAAACAGACCCGCATAGCTGAAATATGTACATATCTATAACTATTTTTTTGTATTACATGTTTCTTTTTATGGTTTTTTTTTATTTATTTAAAGCAATAAATGTGCCTTTGAAAGGCACCTTTTAAAAGCTCTAGGCACCCCCAGCATGATAAATTATACAACAAACACAGTCAAACCAAATCCCAGCAATACCGAAATTGCCTCTTGTGGGTAAACTCGGCCAGCCTGGCGCTGCTCCCTTCCTCTGTAAGGAAACTGCCCCGCAACTTCCCCATGCTGTTTATTACTCACTCGACTTTATCATATCCCCAGCGATGCTGTTTTCCCTCCCTAGAGACCTGCAGGATGATATCTAGAAAGATCCGCCTTTCCCCCTCAGCCCGACTTGACGCAGCGTGTTGTGGGGTAGCCAGAGGGGAACCCCGGGTTTTGCCTGGCGTGGGGCAGAGCAGCGCACGGGCAGCACCCGACCCTCTTTGCTCTTGCAGCTGGGGGACTGCAGCGTTGCTGCAGCTCAGAGACAGGGGGGGCTCAGCACCAATGCCCAGCAAGGTGGGCCCTTAGGGAGGGCTGACACCCCGCCCACACCCCACCAAAGGAAGCGGAAGGATGAGACCCCTCATCGCACAAGGTCGGTGTAAGGGAGGCCCAAGGCAGCCTTGCCCCATGCCGTGGGGTGATGAGCCACATAGGTTGCAGAGCGGTTGTTTTTCTTTAAAATACAAAATGGTGAGTAAAATAAAAGGGAACCAAAAATGTCACAAACCGTCCTGATGCTTGTGACCCGCAGGAATCCCGGTGCCACGTGTACGCCCGCCAGCGGGCTGTGGGTCAGCCGGGACGTCACTCCCCAGGCGTTCAGAAACTGCAGCATTAAAGAACGTGCTGAGATCAGTGGGGTTAATGTTTTTTTTTTAAAAAAAAAAAAAGTTTTAAAAGCACTTTTAAATGTTTTCTTCACTTTTCAGCTCCGGTCTGTGGCTCGGCAGAGGGTTTCTGCCGAGGCGAAGCCCCGGGCAGGGCGGCTGTGCTGGTGGGGCGCTGGGCTGGGGTAGAGGTTTGGAGCTGCTGTGGCATCTGGCATGAAAAAATGTCCCGGGAAGCTGTTACATTAAATGGCCAAATCGATTTATTGAATGGCAGGTGTTAGCTACAAACAGATGGAGAACATAAAGGCATAAGCAGGCATTTGTATGGAAAAGAAGCCATCGATTTGTAGCGAGAGACTCAATAGTGATCGTTATAGCCTTTCATAGAAATGTTCGGATTTTTACGGGCTGGGTGCGGAGCCACAAAGGGTGAAGG
>VXBL01003724.1:773343-783551 GCA_013400195.1 Aramus guarauna
TGCGCCCCGTGTGCCCCTACGCCGGCGTGGTCGCCCCTGGGGCCGGCGGGGGGAACCGGGGCCGGGGTGGGCCCGTGAGGGAGCCTGGAACGTCCCCCCCCTCGGCTTCCCTTAGGCCCTCGTCTGCGGTAACGCGGCGTTGGCGTGGGGCAGGGGTGCCGCCCGAGAGGCCTTCGGGGAAACACAAACCCCCCGTGGCGTCAGGGAGCTCATTTGACCGAGGGACCCCGGACCCAAAGCGTGTCCCCTTGTGCAGTTCCACCCGCTGGCCTGACCCTGGCTGTAGCTGTCTTTGCGGTCAGTCCTTAAAACGCGGCGGCTTCAACGCCGCTGTTACAAAGCGTTGTGCGTGGTTACCCGGTTGGCTCCCGGGGCCATGTTTTCATCCTGACCTTTCCGCTCTCGGCCCGGAGAAAGTTGCAGGCTGAGGACTTTGCCCCTTTTGGCTGCAACTACCAATGCTGTGCTTCGCCTCTGCGAGCGTTAGCAGCAAAGAAAGAGCTAGCAGAGAAGGGATCTTGGCTGATATCCCCAAATCAGCGATACCCCTTCCAAGCTAAAATGCTAGCAGCTTGCCCACACCAATGCTTCCACCGTTCCCGCTGCCAGAAGAGATGAGACAGGTGTTGTGGGAATCCGGGGGTCCCGCTGGGTTTTTTCAGTCTTTCCTTAGTACAAGCCAAAGCCGCCTCCTCTTGCTCTTTTTCTAGCAAGAGTTGCAAGAGTTCATGTTTGTCGTATAAACAGAAAAACTAAAGGACAACTTGTCAAATGTTGGCTCTCCTTGTTCACTTCCTCCTGCTCCAGAACTCCCCGTACTGAGAATTTTTAAAACAAAGCTTTGAAAGCGCAAAACTGGTTTTCAAAGCATTTTTTTTTTAAGCTGGCATTTCCCCTTTTAAAAGTGTATTCTCTAGCGCCATGTGTATTTACCTAAACATTTCTGCTTTTTTATGTTCTCTTTATAGCCATCTGCCTGTCTGGATGTACTGAACAGAATGGATATTGCAACAAGCCTGGAGAGTGCATGTGAGTAGATGGCAATTGCAATCTGAACTTCAGTTAAAATGTCACCTTGTTATAGAAACTTAAACTCTTTTCCACGTCATTAACGTTTTAATTTGACTTTTCTTTTAGCTGTCGTCCCGGTTGGCAAGGCCGCTACTGTGATGAATGCATTCCCCATGTAGGCTGCCGCCACGGGACTTGTAAAACACAATGGCAGTGCATATGTGATGAAGGATGGGGTGGCCTCTTCTGTGATCAAGGTTAGTTCTGAAGGTTGTGCTCATGACTCTAGATTTGGTATTCCTCAGTACTGGACTAAGGAATCTGACCCATCGGATCTAGCATTAAATTTCCATGGGGTACATGTTCATAGGCATTGCTTCGTACCACAGCTGTCTTACCTACCAATATTTGCAGTAATTTTGGTTGACAACACGCAAACCATTTTGGTACCTGCTGATTTTCTCCTGAAAAAAAAAACCCCACAACAAACCAACAACCTGGATGAGTGTTGAACAGGCAAGTTTTTTGCCTGCTCGAGCTAAGTTTAACTTATTCCCTGTACAACTATAACAATTTACTAAACAGTTTCCAGCAGCAGTAAACACCGTCATTTGGGCCTTCCTTATTTTGCATACAAGGAAGTTAACTCATGTGATAAGTCTGGAGCATGAGAGAAGAATCATGTAAGCAAGAATGAAAAGTACAGGTTCCATTTTAAGGTACACCAGACCACTTCCACCTATTCAACCCGTTGAATCACTGAACCGTAGCCAGCTGAGCAGTCATGTCCTCAAGGCCATGTATGCACTGCTGGCACTGAGATCGTTAAGTCCTCAAAGCGAGATAAGTGTTTTCAAGATAGTTATAGGATTAAGATGGCAAAGTCTGAATTAAGCAGGAAAAGTGAAGTTGCAGATTTTTTTTCTGCTTGTAGTTATTTATTAACCAGTTGTATTCCAATTACTCTATGGTATTTATAGAGATAATAAAGATTTTCTATGTATGTCCTATGAACTCGTGTGCTTAACCTCTGTCTCAAATTTGAAGGAAAAAAAGGACCGTCAAGCTTGGTGGAGCATTTAGACAGTTTAAACTACTAACATTCATAACAAGAGAGCATGGTAAATAAACAATAAAAGATTTCTAGTGTTTGTTTAAATTTCCAAGCCAAAAACATTTCCTCCCTGCCTCTCCTCGGCCGCACACTTTTTAAAGGTGGGGCTAACTGTTTTAGTATGCGACATGTTGCGCACAAAGCGTCTGTAGTGCCACGGCGTGTCTTTCGGAGAACGCACACTTGTGAAGTACGCTTTCCAACTTGGCATCTAAATCCCATTGCAGCTAATGGGTTTATGCACACAAAAAAGGGAGAGTATACCGAAGTACTAAGAAAGTTAAATTTTTGCCAGGTCCCTCAAAATTCAGAGCTCGTGTATTAAAGTGATGGATGTAGAGAAATATCTAAAATCAATGATAATCTGAAACAGCTGATTATTACTGATAATAACCGGAATAATCATCTCCAGTATTTTGATAGCAAAATGAAAGACTTCATTGAAAAAAATCTGTCATTTTTGTTGACTAAAGCATTTTTGTATGAATGTCTTTTCCCAGCTGTCAAAGACGTTTTCTCTAACTCCTGGTACCTTTGCAGATCTGAACTACTGCACTCACCACAGACCATGCAAAAACGGAGCAACGTGTATGAACACTGGCCAGGGCAGCTATACGTGTTCATGCAAACCTGGCTTTACCGGTGTTGACTGCGAACATGAGATCAGCGAGTGTGACAGCAATCCCTGTAGGAATGGCGGTAGTTGCACGGTAAGGGCATTTTAAATGTAAAGTCTTTGTGTGAAGCAAGCCCCAGTATACCTTTTCAGTAATGGTTCTGTAACCACATAATGGGAATTCGATAGTGCACAGGTTCATTACTGACGCTCACAACTATCATACTGAACCCTTCCCCAGAGGTGTCAGGGGAGGAAGTCTGTTACAGGAGGAGATGTATCATCTAGATTAGAACTAGTCAACTGATCCTTAGGTTTCTGTGGCAGCCATTATGAGAGCTTGGCAAGATCCAAGTTTGGTGAGGGAGCAGATCTGTAAACAATAAGCTTCTCAAACCAAGGTTCATACAGAGATGGGCTAAGTCTGTATTTTAATAGCAACTAAAAGAAAACTTCGGCTTCCTGCTTTGGGAGTGTAGTGTCAGACAATTTGAGGGCAATCTGCTAAAACGCTTTCTGTGACACAGGGTTTTGCATTTTTAGTTTCCTACAGTTTAGTGTTTCAAATGTGTTTTCAGACCCAGTCAATGATTGATTCTACCTGTTGATAAAGACTGATCAGTTATAGATATCAAATGTAATCAGATGCACATTTCGATTAAAGCTATTGGCACAAGACCCTAGCTCCCTTCTCCCAGGGCCTTGGATGTGGAAAGAAGAAACAGTTTTGTTGTGATCTAAGTGGTGGGACTTATCCATGGCAAAGCAAAGTAAGCCCCTGTAAATAAAAAAAGGGCTCTCATGCTGAGGATCAATGGCCTGATCACAGCTGTGTAGGTCAGCCCATGCCGTTCTGCTCTGGGAGGACCTTGAGGATCCCATTAGACAGTAGTGGCATTAGAAATGTTTTCGTCTAGCTGCCTGTAGGCTCCTACAACTGCATCTGCTCTGCTTGTGTAGTTGCACGATTACTTCTACATGCTGAGTACAGCCGATTCACAGCTCTATCCCTGTGCAGTTATTTACTCTCCAAATGTTGCTTTTGCCACATCAGAACATAGATGAGAAGGGACTAAAGAGCACTCACTGCCGACCAGAAATAAGTGTGCAAGCAGCTGTCATTTGGTGCCATCAAATAACAGTGGCCTAATGTTGTGTTTTGCAGGATATGGAGAATGGTTACCACTGCCTGTGCCCCCCTGGCTACTATGGCACTCACTGTGAGCACAGCGCTTTGACATGTATAGATTCTCCGTGCTTTAACGGCGGCACGTGCTTGGAAAAAGAACAAGGGGCCAGCTACACTTGCGTTTGCCCTTTTGGCTTCACAGGGTCAAACTGTGAAAAAAAAGTAGACAGGTGCACAAGCAACCCGTGTGCAAACGGTGAGTCTTTTTATCAAAAAAACTCGTGTCTCTGACTCGTTTGTGCTTTTCAGTGCAGAAGTGATAGAAATCCAATCTGACCTCTACTCTTCCTCTAATACATTAGTCCCTTTCCCCAGCTGTATTCCACATCTACCCTAATTTTAGTCTCTTGATTGGGGGGGCTTTCACTGGCATTTTCTATGCAACAAAACAATGCAGGTTTTTATCATGTGATGGGAAAGATGGCAGAATTAAGTAAATTAAATTAAATTAACTTTATTACATATTTAGAAGAGGCATGTTTTTAAGGCATGGTGATGCAATCAGGTAAACTAGAAGGAACCGTTAGATGTGCAGTTGTTTTGTAAAATAACCTCCCTCTTCTTGAGATAGTACAAAATGCTAACTGGGGAGAGGTTTAGGTTTCCGAGTGAAGTGCATTGCGGACTAATTTTTTATTTATTTTTTTTTTCCCCTCAGATGGTAATTGCTTTTACCTTGGTCAGATTCGTGTGTGTCGTTGTCGGGCTGGTTTCTCTGGTCAGAAATGTGAGATAAACATCAATGATTGTGCCAGAAACCCATGTTCCAATGGGGGAACTTGTCATGACCTGATCAACGATTACACCTGCACATGCTTGCCAGGCTACAGTGGCAGGAACTGTGACATCAAAACCAGAGATGAATGTGCTTCTGGGCCATGTGAGAATGGAGGCACATGCTACAGCGGACTTTATAGTGCCAACTTTGTCTGCTACTGTCCTTCTGGCTTCATGGGCAACCGTTGCGAATTGCCAGTTTATTCAGTGCCCGTTACACTTCCTCCTAAACCAGTTCCCTGGATCGCTATATCCATGGGGGTGGGGCTGGTGGCTTTGCTCATACTGTTCTGCATGATAGCAATGGTCATCAGGCAGATGAGGATGCACCCAGAGCAGGACTTGGAGACAATGAACAACCTGTCTGACTTCCAGAAGGACAATCTCATTCCAGCTTCCCAGCTCAAAAACACCAATAAAAATAAAGACCTCGAAGTGGACTGTGGGCTGGAGAAATCAAACTACAAACCCAAGAATCATAAACTGGACTACAATCTGGTAAAAGACCTGACAAGTAGAGGGACACAGGAAGATAAATATTACAAGAGTGAAAAATGTTTAGGAGAAAAGTCTCCCCTCCGACTACACAGGTGAGAATGCAGTCTTCCTTCCAGTCTTTCTTAAGGTCCCTCATCTTCATACTAGTCTAGAAGCAGATGAGAAAATACAGGGAAAAAGAAACTTCGAGGAGATAATATACAAAAAAAAAACCAGAGCAAAGCCAGGAATCTTCATACTGGAGTATGTGTGTCACAGCCAAGTGGTAGCCTTAGCTAAGTCAATTAAATTGAGTGTTTGTGCAGGGTGCTGCTGGTATGGGTGCTGAGAAGGGGAACAGGAGTGGCTAGGTCAGTGGTGAAAGTAAGAAGTGTCTTTCCTTCCTCAATAGATCTTGGAGGAACAATAGTTAAGGCACATAATGATTAAAAATAAGTACTCTGCTTATTAAGAAGGCAAAATTATGTGCTTACTGAGAAGAATGATAAATAACTAGTTTTTCAAGAAAAGAAAAGGGCAGGTGTTCACTGGCTCATCAGTCTTCCGATACACTGGGTTGAGGTCTTGTCTGGGATCTGCTTGTGGCTGTTTCCCTGAGGGATCTGAGGAGCATGCAATTAGGTTGGACATGGCAGAATTACAGGAATACAATAGGCTATTCCTTACTTCCACTTTTCTAGTGGAAAAATGTCCTGCCATCATATAGAACATGTGGAAATTTATCCTTTGCACTTCCTTCCCACACCTCCACAGCTATCTCGTTCCACCCCTCCATATTCATGGTAGATTTTGAGAGTCAGGCTTGTTATGTTAGTCAACTAACATTCTTTTCTCTCTGACCTGCCTTAGTGAAAAGCCAGAATGTAGGATATCAGCGATATGCTCTCCAAGGGATTCAATGTACCAGTCCGTCTTTGTGATAACAGAAGAAAGGAATGAGTGCATCATAGCCACAGAGGTAAGTACACACGTGGATGGGCATAAATTCACAAAGTAAAGGGATAAATTATCCTTTAGAATTGCATCTGAGAAGGTTACTCTATGTCCAGGGATCCGGGATGCTTCCCAGCATTCACCTCTCCTGTGTCCCACACCGAACATACAGTGGGGAAAATAAAGAAATTAGCAGCTCTGATTTTATTAAACCAGAGATTTTGAACTCAGGTAAGTCAGTGGGAGATGAAAGCACAGAACATCAGCCCATAAAAAATCAGTACATGGTAGGACTATTTTCTCTTAAATAGGTAGTCAGCAAAAATGGAAATAATAATCATGCATAGGCCTGTTGATGTAAAGCCACATTTTTTTCCCATGACTACAATGGATAATCTGTGTTCTGTGGAAACAGGCAAAGCTATAGATTTCCAGCAGAAGATGAAAGGTAGCTGAATGTGTTAGTGGATAGGCATAACAGCCATTTAGGAAGTCTAAGGCAATAAGGCAATTTCAATCTGTTGGCGTTTAAACTCCAGCTATATATTCTCTAACAGAAATTAACGCAGTCATTGATAAACACATCTAGATTCTGACACTATATTGAAAAGTCAGAGGACAGATAGATGAAAAAGAAAGGACCTAGAATTGAACTTTAAAGAGTTTAAAAAGCAGCTATTGAGGATCCAACCAATTCCTGAAGAATTACTGATCCTTTGGAAAAAGGCTAGGTGGAGGTTAAAGGCAATTTGACATTAAGCAATACCTGCCTTCTTCAGTGTAGCCATCTTAAGGACTAGTTTCAGACTCCAGGAAAGACAAGCATGCTAGGCCATATAGCGATGATCTGTGAAGTCAGATCGGCAGGATTCTGTCTCCCTTTCCAGTGTGGATATCAAATTGCTTCTTGAAGGCAAGCTGGAACACAAGTCAACCAACAATATTAAAAGTTTAAGACTAAGTGAAAGGATTTTCAAAGATACAAATGACAGCTAGACGCTTCATTCCCATTAACTGACCTAAATACCATATCTTCCTTTGAAGATCTTGCTGACCAAAGCTAGACTCCCAGATTGACTTCAGGCATCTTCAGAAGTATTTTTCTTTTCAGAATGACAGCCCCTGAAACCTCTCTCCACATCATTCAGACTTAATGCTTCTGAACACAAGTTATTTAACTATACCATTTGCTGTCTACAGACACGTAATGTTAAGCACCCAGATTTGTAAGCGTTCTTCCCCTCAGTCTAGGTAGAGAGGCTACTCATCATACAGCCGACCTTTCGTGGTTTTTTTGTGCTGGTGATTCTTTGTCTTGACCCAGCCAAAACCATTGAATGCTGATAGTTGAACCGCAGCAATGTCTGGCTTAAATTGTTTTGGTTTGACATACTTGAATTACAATTTGTTGGTTGTGCAGTACTCTGTATGCTGTGCTTCCTTCTCATTCCTGGTATTACTTTATATCCTGACAGGTATAAGACTGAAGATCAGCCCATTTGCACCTCAGATTTGGTAATGCCAGTAGATGGACGTTCCTGCTGCATTGTTTACAATTCAGAACTGGATTGGACTGTTTTTAAATACATGCAACTTGCTGCTCTCAGGCGGAGGATGGAACTGGGTGAACTGGACAGACTGTGAATTTACTGAAAGATGCAATACGCCTTTTTGTTCTTACTGCCCTTGTTTGAAGTTTGATACCAGAAATCTCATTGGCTATAGAAGAGGGGAGGCAGAGGGAAGAGAGAGGGGTTAAAAATGTTGTTGTTTTAATTTGTTTTTAAAAGATACCAAGGCCAGTTCCTCATGGACAGACCCCTGGCTTTCCAGAACTCTGGTTATGGGAGGTGCCGGTAGATGAGGAGGCACTTAACTGTCACAGATGTTGCCATGGAAGGTGTGAAGAAAGACACACTGCTATGCAGATAATGGATACAGTATAAACGAGGTCTCCATTTTTTTTCTGGGTTTAAAAGTGCCTAAAATGTGTCAAGAGAATCTAACAAGCCCAAACAGAGACTTGACTGCTCTTTTTGCAGTTACCTGAACAGTACTGGGCAGGGGTGGCTGATACTTCCTGCTGCGCATCTATGTGCATCTCCTCTCTCCTGCTGCACATACTGGAGATGGTGTAAGGGGCGAGAGGAGGAAGGAAAGAGGAATACCGAATTTACATGTCATCTCATTTGGTGATGCTTTGGAGAACTGATTGACCTAAGCCACAATATGGGACAGGATTTTTGTGGATTTAAACATTCGACAAGGAAAAATTGTGATAAGGAATGTGTACTGCCTCTTCCCCATTGATAAGGAGGAGGTGTGATCCCAGCTCTATTTTAAAGCCTTACAAATGCGTTTAAAATCAATCAGCTCCTAGAACCTTTACGTGCTGAGCTGTCTCAGCTCTTTTCATGCCCTTTGCACTACCAGTGATTGTGAATAGACATTACTTTTTTCTTCTCTTTCCTCATTCTCTCCCCCTTCCCCACCTTACTTTGACACAAATTTGGGGGTTTTTGTTGTGTTTCTAAATTAGGTGCCACCTTCTACTGCAAATAGTCTCAAAAATGCAGCTGTTACTTTCTGAAGGCGAAAAAGCAGTGTGACACACACCCCCACATTCCTCCATCTGGTTGCAAAACTCCAACTCCTGTCTTTCATCCCAGTTCCAAACACCCAATAGCGAAGCACCCACTGAGACGCCCTCTGCCAAGACAGGTGGAGATTAGAGTTAGAAGGTTCAAGCCTCATCCTGTTTCTTACATACCCATGGAAAAGGGGAAGCCTGCCCCTGGAAACTAGAGGCGTGCAGAAGCTCTTTTCTTATATCCATATTTACAGCAATAACACCGGCCGCCGCAGTGGAAAGTGCTGTGACACTAATGAGATGAGACCGTGAGGTGGAGCAGAATGAGGAGGGAGGAAACAAGATCTCTTCAAAGAAACCCGGACCGTGCTATCTCTCGGACAGCAATATTCCTGCCCTTGTAAATCCTGTTGTCGGACTAGCCCATCTACTGCCTTGAACTGTGCAGACAAGACCCCTTCATAATGTCCACTACTGACCTTCTGCTCTGACCACGTAGGACCATTTTGAAGATGACCTTCAGAAATCAATAATATGGGTTTTAGTTTGTTTGTAGTTTATTTTGAAGACTAGTATTTCAGTAATTTAAAAAAAAATCAGAAGCACTGAACTTTCTACGTTTTATAACATTATTTTGTATATAATGTATATTTATAATCAAAACAGAAGTGTAAATATGTTTATTACTGCTCATGTAATGTTTTTAATGTGACGACAAAGTTTGAATTTTATTTTTTTTTTCAAGCAATGAAAATACTTTCCTGTTACTACGAAGTTTATTGTGGTTTGTCCTTTTACACTTCAGGTTCCACGGCTCTGTGACAGCCAAGGCTCCTTGAAGCCCCAGAAGTAAGCTTGTCTGCCTGCTCCCTGCAGTCAGCCCTGCATTTACATTTTGCACACCAACTGCCGTCGGCTGCTTTTTATAAAACGGTGATACTGTTAACTGATGTCAACAAAGTTGTTCAGCTGAGTGGCATTCATCTGACAGAAAAGTTATACATATTTATATTGTGACATATTATATAATATTTAAATTATATGTGTACGTACATATAATGACTGAACTGTCAGGAAAGTTATTTTTGTTAACGTTTCACTCTTCCATGACAACTTGCAGCATGGAAGATACGGATTAATACCGTTTCAAAGTGGCTTAATAAATGTGCTGGCTTGGGGTTACTTGCAGAGCAAGATACGATTACTAATTTTTTTTTAATCCCATTTCTTTAAATACTTTCAGTAAGACCCAAATCTCGCCCTCAGGTTACTCTTGCACAGCATCTACATCTACACTTGCAAGACGATATCCTTGTTTGTTTGACTGCGATGGGTAAGATTTGTCTTTCACTTGTGGGATTAGGGGAAGATTCAGGCTTTCTCCTCTCAGGTTCCCTGCGCTACACCAGCAGCCACGTCCTCCCAGGGCATCACAAAGTCATTATCCTCCACAGCCCTTTTGGAGGACATTTCCACCAAA
>VXBL01003724.1:783591-810509 GCA_013400195.1 Aramus guarauna
AAAAAAAAAAAGTGTCAAAACCACACTTGTATAAAACACTCCCCGCAGGTTTAGTAGCCTTTGAAGCACACACATTTACAGACAATTAAATCTCTCGCTAGATCAGCTAGGTGCAAAACAGCCAACATCTGAATGCACAAAAGCAAAAACTGTAAGAACAGGAAACCACTGCTGCTCTATTTTAAAACCAGACTTTTTTTGTCATTGTTGTTGACAAAATGCCAAAAAAGCATCTCAGTGTTGGATGTCTTTCCTATCTTTCCCCAAAATAAAATCTAACCAGAATTTGCTAGTTGTTTTTTTTTTTTTTTTTAATATGAAACAAAAAAACCCCGCTGGCGTTAAAAAAAGACCCATAACAAATTATTTTTGCTTTGTCATTAAAATACTGCAAATAATGGTTTATAAGGGTCCTTCTGAGTGTATTATTAAGGTTACATAAATACTATTTACTTTGGATGGTTTTGTTTTTCCCTCCTCAGTTCTTTTCTTAGCGAAATTAACTTTCAAACCCCAGCCAATTTCCCTGGCTACCGTAAAAATAAATTTAAGATGAAACTCAGAAATAAAAAGCCACCTCCCCCTCCTCAAACATTCACCCTGTAGAGCAAATTATGAAAAACAAGCCATTGACAAAAAGCCGAGCAGATGCTCCCTGCTTGCAGTCCTTCCTCGGCAATGTGAAATAAACCCAACAGATGCCTCTCTTAATTGAGCACATGGATTACATACACACATGCACTCTGTCCTGCTTAAAACAAAACACACACAAAAATCAAACAGGAAAATAGCCAGAGAACTCTTCCCAAAGCCCAGGCAAGCAGGAATGCTAAGACCAAAAAAGACTCAGCTCTTCCTGCTCAAAATGAGACAGGAAACCGTATCCGTAGACAGAAGGGAGTTGAAATCCATTAAAACCCCTGGACCCGACTATGTAGATCCCACAGGGTAAAGCAGGTACAACACTTGCCTTTGTGTATCCACACAGGAGAGAGGAAAGAAAAAAAAGCATCAGCTTACAAGGAAATCTGTGAATATTTACTGGAGGCCGTACTGCACTATGCAGCTACCAGAATAGATCACAGATCCTCCACAGGAAAAACAGGAGCGGTGCCTGCTTCCACACAGGAGGAGATGGAAAGCATATGTGAATCTATGCACGTGTGCACATCCCCAAGTCCTTGCCAAAGAAACTACAAGCAAATTAGCTGAACACATAATATGACCTGGGTTTAACCCATGTCTTTGGTCAAAAATTTCCCTACTGAGGGCTGCTGTGCACTGACTGCTCACCAGCCTGCGTCCCCCGAGGCGAGCGCATCTCTGAGCCACAGTGTACGAACTCACTGGGAGGAGCCCTGAAATCCTTCCGGGCTGTAAAGACTCCACCTGAATTTCAGAGATTCCTCTTGAGGAGTAGAGATGATGCCAGCCCTGTAAATGTACAAACAAATGATGCCTTTTCTCTTAACAACCTGGTAGAGTTCTCAGACCCAACTGTACAACTAACTTCTCTCAGCATAATTTGCACCAGCTATGGCAAGATTATGGATTTGGCCCGAGGACTGCACCTAAACTTGGCTTTCGGTTTTAAAAGACTGCACAAACTCACTTAAAAAGCAGTGTGACAGAACCACAGTTTTAAGAATAGACTCTTGACTCTGCGAAACTCTTTGGTGTTTCTTTGTGTTACCACCTGGGAGAAACTATTTCACGGCCACGCAGAGCTCTTCAGTCTAAATCATTTCAGAACTGGATTGAGTGAGAGGGGTGCTGCTCCACGCAGCGCTTCGCTTGAGTTGTTCTGTGTTTGGTTCCAACCCTTCATCGTTTACCTCTTTAATCAGTCTGCTGATTAGGGGAAACAGATGCCAGGATATACCCGTAACTATAGCACCCACTGGTGCTGAGACAACATGCAGCAGGACTGTGCTGATGCAAACACGGCCCAGGGCGTGGAGTTCGGTAAGTTTAGGGTAGATGAGGGATGCTTGTAGAAATTAAGCTTGATACAGGAACGTGCCTAAAATGGGATAAAATGCAGAATGCGAAACGCAGAACGCATTTTATTATGCATAATACTCGTCCGGCAACAGCTCTCAGCCTTGAAAGAGCCGCTGAGAAAGCCTGAATTAGATATTGTGCAATTGCAATCATCTAGTCCAACAGATGAAACTATCGCTGCAAAAATGCCTATCAAGTATTTTCATTGCTTCTCAGTCTTTTTTCATTAGTTCATGCTAAAATGAGAAAGGCACAGCAGGTCACTCACAAACCTGTACTATGGTGGCTTAAGCAACAGTTTTGTATCTATGTTTGCCTGTCATTCCCTTATCTCACATACCCGATCCATAAATGCATATTGATTTTACGCAGCAGATACGACACTCCCAGCACATTGTGTTCACAATCCAAACTCCAATTGTTGAGAACTGGCATAACTCAGTGGCCCTCTGCCATGCTTCACTATTTTCATAACTTTAATTTTACGGCCTCTCTGGAGAGTCAACATCAACATTTCGCTCCCTCCACGCTCTCTCTAAGTTTTGCCAGCTCAGCTCCCAGAGCTGGCAGGTAGTGGCCATGCTGGCCGGTGACACCCAAAGCAGTGAGATTTCTCCTTGATCACTCTTGCGCCTGCTCTAGCTCTGCCTGCTCTGCTCTCAGACCTTGTCTGGGCAACAGCGTGACTCAGCACCATAAAACTACCCTTTGCTTTTCTCCTCCCTCGGCTGGTTTTATCGCCGCCACCATCCCCGCTCGCCTTTCCCTCTGCAGCTTTGGGGTGTATTTCTCCAGCACAGTGGTCTGTCATGCTGCAGGGTTAGGACGGAAGTCTCTGATTCACCAGGTAAATGACTGTGTACAAAGCAATAATTTGAGGTATTAGAGCAATTGTTCTATGCATGGCATTTGATTCCGGGGACCAGCACGTACCTTTGTGGTGGTGGAGGGTGTCCCTGCCCGTGGCGGGGGAGTTGGAACTAGATGACTTTTGAGGTCCCTTCCAACCCAAACCATTCTACAATTCTATGATTTGTCCCTTCCCTTTTAAATCTTGATGGCGGACCATCACCTTCCCAGAGGCGCTCCCTTCTCCACAGCTGTCCCCTCCAATGATGCAAGGGGGAAGAGACCCAACGTTGATCTGCTTACAAGGCTCACCCGGCAGTCGTTGCCACCCAGAGGTCTTCGCTGCCGTCCGGCAACCCTCCACACACGTCCCCGAGGGACTCGGTGGTGACCGGCTCTGCGCAGCTCTCCACTGGGCAGGAAGAAGAGCGGGTAAAGTTTACAAGTGCAGGGCATGGAGTGGACTGAAAAATAATTCCGTCTCATCATCTTCCCCTCTAACTGGGTCACTCAGGGCTTCTGACTGACATGTCATGTGAGAGGGGAGGCCTAACAGCTGAGGCAAACGGACCGTTCCACATTTGGAGATAATATAACCCTGGATGTTATGTGACCTGTGTAACACAGATGATCCCACAATCAACTTTATCTCTTCCATACACCGTAGAACAGTGACGGACTGGCCTCACACAGGTAGCAGTGTAGTATGGAACTACCACAGAAGGGCTTAATCCTTCTTCATCTTTCCTCTGTGAGCATCGTGTCTCTCCTCCTGCCAACCAAGATGGAGACAGCGCTCAGACTCCACCTGCAGCCACCCCACCCTGCAGGCTGCTCTGCATGGAGCCCAGGTCATTCCCAGGAAGAGTCCCAGGGTACAAACCAGCACCGTGTTCATAGCCATGTTTTGCAAATACACAGATAAATGAGGAAAAACTGCCATTTGAGGAGAGGCTGGTTGGTGATGACATCTTTTATCTGTACTTTATGACTTATTTGTTGAGCTGTCGCTGGCTTCATAGTGGTTTTGTTGATTATGTTTTTAATTAACTGTCTAGGAGGTCACACAGGCACTATGTTTGTTTTTATGAATTAAACCAATTTGTATTTAACACTCAAACAGATCTGCTGAGAGTTAGGTTTATAGCTGGAGAGGCTATCACCAGTCAGAACAGCATTTGACCATTCCTGGCACCACCCAAGAGCTTTGATGATCCCTGTACTTGGGCACACAGCTCCCACGATGGTTTGTGAGCACGGTCAAAATTCCCGGTACAAAGATGAATCACAGTGCATTTGAAATTGCTTTTCTATTAGCACCGTTTCATATTTGCCTTACGTTTTCTGCTGTGGCAGAAAATGCCAAAGCATTGCCAAAACATTTTTGTTCCTGCCCATAAACCCATTTGTTCTCTGGAAGATTGTCAGCAAAGAAACACAAGACAATCAGAACAAAATGTATTTGGGGGCAGGGAGGGAAACACACACAGGATAAAAGTGTGATAATTACACAAAAGAAATGGCCCTGCTCTAATCCCCTCTTTCAATTCAGCCCACCAGGTCCTGGTGTTAGCTTCTTCATCAATAGCTTCTCCTCCTCTCACATCTCCTTATAGCACAGAGGCTCTTTTCTTCCTCCAGACCCCCTCCCTTCATGAAGATTACACTGATTTTTCACTCTATTAATGGTATTTACATTTGTCATAAGTTGCTTAGGAGGAGGTTTTTGAAGTTCTCCAAAACTCTAGATACAATTCACAATGCATGGCCAGATTTCTGGAGACAGAGTTCACTTACATCCTAGGAACAGGTAGAAATGCCCACAGGCTTATAATTACAAAAAGCTCCTTCTTCATGGAGACAGCGTGGTTAAGAAGCCCTTACATCAGATACACATTTTTCATACGTGGGGAGGAAGAACTTCCTCTCCGTTCTGGCAGTTGCTCCACAATCTGCTCTCAGTCATTTTCAGCAGACGCAGGTTCATCTCACCCCACCGCTGCCATCCAAGCATGAAGCGTCTAGTTTAAGCCAACCGTGCGGCTTATCTAGGCTTCGTGGAGAAAAGTAGACCCTTCCAGCGTTCTTCCCCCGGAGAGGCATCTGAGATAACTGAGTGAAGTGTGACTCTTGGAAGGCTCAATGCCATTAACTGAAACCTGACAACTATCTTTAAGACGGTTCAGGCTGTGGCAAGAGGCATCCTTAGGCTGAATTTGAGGAGGGAAGGCTGCTCTGAAGGGAGTGGGATGCGGACGCTTAACTCCGACATGTCCTTGAGAAGGCCTCTCTTTCAATGGCCGCCCGTTCCTTCTCCCGACATGTGAGGTGGAGTTGTTAATGCTAATGTGACTCAGAAGGATGTTGTGAGGACTCATTCATAGCCTTCGGACTTTTCATGGCTGCGGAAGTGCAAATAAGCCTTTACCGGTCTTGTCTTATTGTTTAAATAGCGGCTCAGTGTAAACAGCATCTGGGCAAACCAAACAGTGGGACGTGGACACGGACGCAGACGTCGCTCCCACCGCCTCCCCTCGCGGTGGAGGAGCGCTTTCCTTGAGCTTGAGCCCAAACCGGACCGCGCTGTGCTGCCATCATCGCTTCCTGTTTGTTACCTCACGACACCGTTTCCTGTTTCCTGCCCGATTACGACGGTGCCAACTGTTTTTCCCAAGCCTGAACCAGCTTCCCCGCCCCCCCCCCCCCCTTTCGGCTCTCACAAAAATACAAAATGCCACCATCGACACCGGCCTGGTGGCGGGGGGTGCTGCTGGCTGCCGTGTGAAGCATGGCCCTCTCCCCCCACCGGCACCTTCCCTCTCCCTGCTCGCTCGGGCTCCCAGTCCCAGGCTAAAGAAGCGAGTCTCACACATCCCCAAAAAGTGGGAGAGAAAGAAAGGAGGTGCTGGTAACTCTCAGGGTTTTATTGCAAGCAAGCACAAGGCAGCAAGGTGCCCTGCAAGGCCTCCGAGTCGGCTGGATGCAGCAGGTGGTGATGTGGGGGGCTCACGGGGCTCATCTCTTCAGACACTGCCGATGTCACAGGGCTTTCTGTTCACTCAGCAACCTGGCACTGAGCTGGCTAAAGCAAATGCTGCGGGAAAGCACATTAAGGCATCGAAGTACGGGGGATTAACGTGGTCCCCAGCAGCTAGTTCCAGTGGCTCATCACCCCCACGGTAGAAACACTCCCACTTGCGTAGCTGAATTTGCTTTCAGCATCCAGCCACTTCTGCTTACACCTTTCTCCGCTCTATTTAGGGCCTTTTAGTGTGTGGTGTTTTCTCTTTACGTGTAATCAAGTGATGTCCCCAGTCCTGTTTCGGTACCTGAGGCAGCTGAGCCCTTTCAGTCTGTCCCTGACTGCCACAGTCTTTAACACTGAGGGGAGCTCCCTGGCTCAGGTGGGAAGAACACCTTCCTCCTACTACTCTCTACACCTTTTTTTAAGCACCCAAGGACCTCATGGACCCCAGAAGGTATCCCTTTCCCAAACCCCTGGAGGACTGCTGTCTTCTCGCCAGTCGCCCGATGGTGTATCCAAAGTCCTAAGAGGATCCTGGAGATCTCTCAGAGACAGGGAGAGCCCACGGGCTGGCAGAAAGCAAACACCCCGCAGCGCTGAGTTTGAAGGGGCTGCGGGGCCGGGACACACGGGAGAACAACCTGCATTTGACACCAATTCACCCCAAAGCACAGCGGGGCCTCCTGGGAGCTGTGACGTAGCTCTGGTCGCTGCCTTTCCCTGCTCTCCGGCAGTCACAGCAGCAATGACCCGTCTCAGCTAAATTAAGCAAATCCTCTTTAGGGTCCAGGACCCAGTTCAGGGCCCAACCCAGCTAATACATATTACCAGTTACTGTGTTGAGTCACCACCTTTCAAATAGGAAGAAAAATAAATAGCCTTTGCAGATATAGGCCAGAGGCACGTGCCTATCGAAGCTTCGCAGAATGCCAGTCAAACCGTGAGCTGGCACCTTATTTCCTCACATCTCACCTACAGTAGGGGAAAAAAAAAAAAAAAAAAGCACCCCTGTTCTTTCACCTATTGCCTGCCCTGTCTATTTAACCCGTAAACTGTTCCAGGAGGGAAATGTCCTTTGCTGCAGCTTTCATAATATTCAGGTGCTTCTGAGACGCAGCACAGGAAAGACCCTGGAGATCCTGAACTGCAGAGCGAAGACGTCAAAGTGGCAATAGCTGATCTACAACAAAAAAAAAGAAAGCTGATTTCCCTGGCTGACCCTAAACAAACATGACATATGCATGTTTTGAACTAGCTGTTTTCTTACTAAAACACATGGAAATAAGACTGTACCACTACTAGCGGTCCGATTGCAGTACGAACTTTATGGCTATTCCATTTGAGTGCTGTTGTCAGAAAGCTGAGCAGGCAATGGTAGCAGGGCATTTCCTGTACATTAACTTCATTACGGACTGCCCCACCGTGAGTCACTGTGGGCCATGCTGCTGGGAATGGGCTGGGGAGGAAGAGACCTCTCATCGTTCCCCTGCTCCAGCATGGAGTCCCTCTCACAGGAGACAGTCCTTCACGAACTTCTCCAACGTGAGTCCTTCCCCGGGCTATGGTCCTTCATGAACTGCTCCAGCGTGGGTCTCTCCCACAGGGTGCAGACCTTCAGGAGCAGACTGCTCCAGCGTGGGTCCCCCACGGGGTCACAATTCCTGCCAGCAAACCTGCTCTGGTGTGGGCTTCTCTCTCCACGGCTCCACAGGTCCTGCCAGGAGCCTGCTCCAGTGTGGGCTTCCCACAGGACCACAGCCTCCTTCAGGTGCCTCCACCTGCTCCAGCATGGGGTCCTCCACAGGTTCCTCCAGCAGGTGGAATCTCTACACCCCCTCATCCTTCCTCCACGAGCTGCAGGTGNAAACCTTGCAATGCAAACCCAACACAAGATCATACCACGCAAATCCAAGCTGGCAGTACGTGGGAGTGAGTGAAAGCTCTGGTGTCGAAGGAGCTCTTCACCATGCACCAGCTATTGCACTCACATTTTTTCTTTGGAAAACCAAGTACATTCATCTGTGCCAGAGGGCGGGGAGAGCAGTGGAAAAGAGGACTAAATATTTGCACCAGTTTCACAAGCTTCTTGTGCGTATATGCCCAGGCTGCCTGGCAGCCCCTCAGGAGCCAGGCGCGCAGCATCGTTTTAGCCAGACGCCCAGCACCGTTTAAATATATGAGGTCTGTAGAGGAGTCGCAGCCTGAGCCTGCAGCTCTGAGGCTGCTACGAAGGCTCAGGGTAGGTGGCAGAGTATGTCTGCCTGTCACAAGAGAGACCTTAACCGAGTACAGCCGTAGGATCTCCTGTAACTGAAAGCGCAGCAGTGCTCTGTCACCGTGCGCTCTGGTTAACGGGGAACAGAATTGTGAGGCCAGTAGAGAGTGAACTGCGCCGTGCTGTGCGGCCACAGGCACGTGCTGTTACTGTGAGCAAGTTTTGTGGCCGCGGGGAGAGCTTACTGATGTCTGGACTACGGGTGCATAAATGCATGGTCACAGATTGAAGATGCTTGGCCAAAGTGCTTTTTTTAAAAGAGAGTTAGAAGGTTTTGCACAACTCTGGGAGTGCAATGGCAAAGTCACAAGTGACCCTGTAAATAAGAAGTCTGCATTACCATGGGAAGCACAGAGGCATTGCAGAACGTTGTCTGCAAGGACAGTTGCTGGGTTGGAGTTATAAGAAGAGGATGTCCAGCTCTGAAACCCATGTCACAGTACGGACAAGGTATCAGAACAGGCCCCTGCAGACAAGGAGAGGCAGCTCAGGCATTTTCAACGAGACTCAAAGCTAACACCCTCTCCCAAAGCTGTTACAGACAAACCAACCTCTGCCCTTTGAGAAACTCACACTGGGGGGACTGGGGAATTTATACCCTGGCCTTCAGTGACTTACTGCCGCGTGGCACATGATGCAGCACGCCAGGTAATGCACATTCATTTGGTGCCGGGGTGCAGGGCCGGGAAGGGCATCTCTCTGACGGTCACTGCTCGTATTTCAGCTTCAGACTGCGGCTCCGCACAAGGAGCATTACTGCAGAGCAGCAGGCGCGGGGAGAAGCCAAACAGCATCATTTCCCCTCGGTATCAGATTCCCACCCCAGGAGCCTCCTCCGGTGTGCTCCCGTGGCCATGAGCGGGAACCCTGGGCTGCAGCTGGAGCACCGGGAGGAGTCTTCAGTGACAGCAGACAAGCTAATGAACAAAGGAGTTTGTACGGGAGACAGCAAGCTGCTCTCCCCAGCCTGCTATGGCAAAACTGACGGAAAATAGCTGAACTATAAGGCCGTGCTGCGAAGGGGCAGGAAGCTTTCTGGTTCTCTCAGTTGTCCCTTTGCTGTCGGGGACACCCGTACAGCTGGCTCAGCAGTAGGGTCCCTGGTACCGCTGGAGCCCTCAGGGAGCCAGGGACCAGCTCCAGCCCCCCAGGCTGCACTGCACTGTGTTTCTTCTCAGAGGCTCATTAACACATCAATATTTAATCACTGCCGCTCGGGCACAAAGGAAGAGGGGCTGGGGAGCGCAGGGCTTTCGAAATTTTGCAGGAGAGGCAGCACATGTCTCAGTGGGACTGGAGGCTCGAAAGCCTGACTCCCAAGGCAGCCCGGAGGCGTGGGGAGAGCAGGTCACCTGCTTCTCCGGGTTTGGTTAAAGATGTTACCGTGTCCCCTCAGGGACCAGCACAGTTAGTCACTTCTGCAGCATTGATGTTTTGGGGTATGGTTGGTTGGCTTTTGAATTTTTTTTCTCAGGCTCACACACACGCTGGAAATTATACTAGCGAAGGAGCAGTTAGAGTAGTTTAAGGGGTACTTGTAAACCTACAGCAAAAGGCATCAGCATGTCATGGCAAGCGGCTGCACTGTGCACACACTTTGAAAACGATTCCTCCCTCTCCACCTCCGCTTTTCTTTCACTCCAGCTCCTGTTTCATTTCTCCAGGCCCTGCCACCTCCTTCCTGAGAATAACTAACCGCAGCTCTACAATCTTTCTCAGTCATTTTCCAGAGGGAGAGGCATTCGAGGCACTACCGTGCAATCACGCAGGATACTACAGGAGAAGACCCCACCCCGGACGTGCACAGATCAGCCATTTCTCAGAACTAGGGTAGACGCCATCCGTAGTATCTTTCTAACCTAACTGTTTACTTCCATAAACACCGCCTTCATGTTAATGCTGCTAGTCCAGCCACCCCGCTGGCAGTTAATGCCACAGGGCTGCAGTTGCCAGATGAAAGGGAATGCCTCTTCGCGCAGGCACGTGGCTGCCTGGAGGGTGCGGAATAGCCCCGGCTGTAATTTTCTAGGGCTGGATGATTAGGTCCACAACGCCTTTGCATTAACCTGTGCGGTATTTGATGCACATGTCTTGCGTTCTCCTCTTGTTCTCTGCTTTTTTTTTAATATATGAAAAGCATTGCTGAACAGTTGTGGCACACAATTTCCTATAAGCTGGATGGAGCGTGTTCTGGAGTGTGAAGAAAGCTTGTGCTAATAGTACGAAGAACAACTGGTGAAGAGACATGGAGGTAATTTTTTTATTTCTCAGCCAGTTTTCCTACTAATGGCATTGCACTGACTCCAACCAAGTTACATGGGTGCAAACTGGGATCACAGGAATTCAGCTCTGCAGCTGCCCTCTGCAGAATTCACCCTCTTTCTCTGTCCCTCACATTCTCCTTCAGGTATTGTTGTCCACCGCCAGGCATTGTTATCCATTGCAGGTTACAGCAGGTGTTTGTTCAGTGCTTTGAGATCCTCTGTCAGCGCAGGCTGTGCTGCCATTAAAGACAAACACTTCTCTGCAGTTTTGCCCCCCACCTTGCTGTCACCATCACCTTGCAGGACGTGCCCAAGTGAACGGCACAGTTCCTATACTGGCACAAGCTGAAGGCCATACCGAAGACCCTCCTTTTGGCTGCAAAACCAGACTGCCAGAGCTGATTGCTTGTCCAAAAAGAGGTGTTACCACACCATGGCGCTGTAGGTCCTGTGGGCAGGTCCTGTGGGCACTCCAGTTCCCGCACTCTCAGCTGAAAAACTTTTATACTGAGGAGACAGAAGAATTAAGAGAAAATAAGAAGGGTTGGTCTTTACCTGGTGCTCCACTGGCTTCAAAAGGTTTCAGTGTGGGTTCATTTTTTGCCCCTTCCTCCCCCTGCCTCAACAAAAGGACTCAAGACCCTCACACAGCTATTTTCACATCTGACAAGATTCAAGAGCTGTGCTATAGAGGACTGTTTCGATGCATAGCCATTTATGCCTGGCAGGTGAGACACACACATTTCCCATTCAAAACTACGTCCTTTATGGAACAGTTAACGTATGCTTTCGCTGATGTTTTCCTCTGGGGCTTGGGGACCGCTCAGGGGATGAGAGAATGTACACCTTAGTGCTGTTAAACAATCACGAGTCTTTTGACTAGGCCTGTAAGGAATTCACCCTTCAGCTCATAATTATTATATCTTTATCACTGATGTACCGTGGGGTTTCCAACAGGCCGTTGTCACTGCCTCAGGACTCACACTTTCCAAATCGTTATGAAAGCCATACATAGACAGCAAGGTCTCCTGCACGGCTCCTGCTGGAATTCTCCAAGGACAATCACTGCTTCGTACATAATCAGCTCTCTACTTCTAATGTTTACTTAAAAATTCATGTGCCATAGAGGATGTTCACAGAGTATAGGAAGACACCATCTTTCCCAGCTATGATTTACCACAGACACAGTGCAATAAATAGGTATTTCTTGGAGTGCACTCCAAGGCTGGAGCAAGAAAAGTGGATGAGATGTGCATCAGAAAGTTTTTTGGTTTTTTCTTGTGGGTTTTTTGGTTTTCTTTTGAATGAATACCTCATTACTTCCACGCTTCGCCTTCGTATTCCAGGTCAGCAGCTGATGGTGAAGTTTGAGAATGACCAAGAAGGATGAACCTTTATGCTCTTTGGACCACAGAGGAGGTCTTAATCTCTTTAAACCTACCCACTCACACTTTCTTGCAGAAAAATTCCTACTAGCTCAGGATGACATTCCTGCCAGACTCTGAATGTCATCATATGGAGATCTGCTCCCACACAGAAGGGTGCAGAAAAGATGATGTGCTAATGAGCTACCTTCTTATCCCTGCTGTCAGTTCAGTGACTCTCCCTCCTCCTTTTCCCTTCCCCTGAACTGCAAATGTAATTGCTTTCCAGCAGCACTGCGAAGAGCCCAGTCCATCTGCAACCCTGGAATCCCTCCAGAGGGCAAAGTCTTGGCTTTACGCTTCAAATTATCTTGTCTTTTCTCTAGAGAAGAAGGCAGGAAATACCAACCAGGGCATTAATGCAGCCATACTGAGCGGTTGAAATGAGGCCAGCATCCCTTTTGCCATCGGACTACCCAGGCTGTCCTCCTGCCAGCGCTCAGCAGGCCAGTGCAAGCCTCTTGCCACCATGTCACTAGTGCTGTTACTCTGCTTGGCACTGCAGCTTGTGCCTCTGAGCCTGCTCCCCTCGTGCCTTTCCCAATACATTACCTAGCACCCAGCAAGCAATATAACACCTATCACAGAATGGATAGCCCAGTGCTTAACTCATCTCCCACGTTCCATAAGGAACTTTACAATTTCCGCACGCACGGGGCTCGGGTGCAGGCAAACAGGGTACTCCTACATTGTTCACACCAGTTGCCACTTAAACTTGGGCAAGCCACTTTCCCCTCCCACTCTTCCTAGGTGTAAAGTGGGGCTAATACTTACTCATCTGCCTCCGAGAGGGATAGTTAGACTCAATTAGGTAGTGTCAGAAGAGATCTGCGCATTACTAGAGGACACTGATGCAACGTCTGAGCCTGCTCAGGCAAGAAGTATTCTCAGGCTACAGGCAATGACCACAGCAAAGTCAACGCCATGGTTCCACGGTACTTGTGGTCTGCTGAAGGCATAAAATCATTTCAGGTGTCACGGTTATCAGCATCTTTGTTTTACGTCATCTTTCCATATGCAGATTAGAGCTTGCTGAGAGGCGAATGGTTCTGCCTAGGGTCCTCGGAAATGAATGAGGAGAATGAGAGATCAGCAGAGGAAAAAAACTTCTAAGTGAGAACCCTGCATGGGAAAAGGAGCAATTTGCCTGCTCAGTTTTCTTAGAGGATCCATAGGTACAACATTTGGCAAATAACAGTATCTAAGCAGTTGCATTAATTTCTCTCATACAGAGGCAACGTACCAGGAAAAAGATTTATCAATAAAAAATTGATTAAAATCAATGATGCTTTCAAACTGTGTTGTTCTCCAACTCCCTTGTTTATGAAAACTATGACAGCCTTTTTTAGGCTTTTCAATTTAAATGGTCACGGTAAGAGCTCAACGCTATTTTCTGCCCTGCCATTGTTTCTCAGTTTCCCATTTACAGCTGCTTTTTGAAGAGCCTGGTCACAGAGTATGAAATTATTTGTTTTCAAATCCAGTGCACTAGGTTCCCAGCAAACAGCACAGAAAATCTGGGGGATTCAGCTTGTAACTATTTTGATCTGACATCTTCTGGGAAAAGGCACACGTAGCCACCAGCTGGCCTTCCCACATGGATTTCTCTTCAGGGCTCTTTAGATTTTCTTGACTGATAATGCTCAGCCATCTGATGCAATCTTTGCTACATATATCACCAATGCTGTAACGTGCCACAGTGACCCTTCCACACAGGTACCGAGTCCTCTCACCTCACGGTGCGTTCCAGCATGACCAATATGGAAAACATGAAGCTATTGCACAACCATACCATGACACCTTTTGTCCATTACTTCCAGCACAGCGTCTTGCAATGCCTTTTTAATTGCTCTCATAATCTTCCTCTACCACAAATATATCTAAAGAACAGTCAAAAAATAGATCAAAGAAAACAGGCAAATTCTGAAGTTCCTGAAGTTTGATAGAGGGGTTACTTCTCAGGATGAAGGTTTCACAGAGGATGCTGTAGAGTCTGGTTTTGACTCTTCTTTGGTGCAGAACTCATTATTGTGACAGAAGTAGAAGACCTCACACCTGCTGATGTTTGAAAGAAGACGCATGGCAGAACTATTTTTATGTTCAACATACACCAAGTCACCTGGCTTGAAAGGAGGAAGAGATCCAGTTCTTGTCTTAGATTTGCTCTCTCGTATTTGTACTGCTTGACTGCAAGAAATGCAGTATGTAGGCTTTGCATTCGATGAGTGGAGCCCTCTTCAGCTACATCCATCACCGCTTTGGGCCACTCCACCACCTTGCAGCAAAATTTAAATCCCTGCCCTTGTTGCACTTAACCCGCCTACCTATGTATCCATCCACAATTACACATGCAGATGGTCAGTCCATGAGTGCAACAGCTGTCTGCTCTGCTCCCTTCTGTCTGCTCACCCATGGAAATCCAAGGGCTAACAAATCCCAGGGCTCTACTGTGCTGCTTTGCACTATATGGCAGCTCAAACTTGCAAAGGCAGTTTAATGAGGCAGCTACGGAATGCTTGGAGGTGGATGTGCACTCTGAACTGCTGTGCCATCAGATGTTGGCTTAACCTGTTGAATAGCAGTTTGCTTGCCCTGCTCATTTAGGCTAAAACGTACACACACAACCCTGACAGCAGGTCTGGAGGGGCAGTGAGAAAAAGCTGGGAAAGAGCGAGTGCAATGAACTTTCCCACCAGCTGGATCTAGAAGAGAATAGTTGTCCACAGACTTAGTTCAAGGAGATTTCATATTACAGGCTCCCATTTCATCACAGAAGGTAGTAAAGTGGGGGACAGGAGAGGAATAGATGGCCAATGATTCAACTAGAGATACAGCATTAAACAGTTCCTGGAAAACAGTTTGATCACCTCAGCCATCTCCAGGAGTGGAGAGAAAAGGCACTGGCACATTTGGAGGGATTCTTCATACCTCTGACTCTGAAGGCATCTGTTATGCATAGACTCAGACTCAAAAGGAATCACTAACTGCTTAATCTTAAGCGTGTGATTAAGTTTAGCATCAAGTGATTCAAACACATTTTTAACAGTCTTCACCCAGGAACCTCTGATATTTTTGATCAAGTCTTGCTTTGGTAAGATCCTTATTTTCTTGTGTAAGCTTTAAAACATAACAGGGTCTACATGCAGATGGTCAGTCCATGAGTGGGCAGCACTGCAGTGACAGACTTGAGGAATAAGCCTCTGCCAACCAAGATCCTAGAGAGCAGAACACTACTGTCCTCTCACCCTGCATCCACCTCTGCATTAAGCCTCTCTCCTCTAGACAGTGCCCAGAGACATTGCAAGCTACCTGCTGCTAGGGGCTGGGCTCTTGGCAGGTTGTAGCCAAGCGCTATGGGATTGGAGGCTGTGAGATTAGAGGGCGATTTAAAAAAGAGAAAACGCTTATCCTCAAGAATCATTAGCCTCTTAATTGCCTTAAAGGCAACAGCCTTCCTATCTTAGCTGGCACAGATTTCCTAAAATGGGACTTCAACTAGAGAAGACTAAAACATATTGGAGAGCTCCCACTCTACGGCAACATGACATGTATGTGTACAAAATTAAGAACGGGCTGTGCATGTCCCAGCACTGCCAAGAGCAATTTCACATTCATCAGAAGCTGGAACGCAAGCAGCTGTACAACCGCTTTGTTAGAATTGTCCGGGGGCTCTGGGGTAGGAGCTTATTTATTTTCTTACAGGAAAGATGGACTCGAGGAACTGGTTTCTATCCAATACACACAGGTAACAGGACAGAGAGTCTGTCCTCAACAGTGCAATGTGTACCAAGGTGAGGTTCAAACATCTTTGAGGGTTTGAAATACATGTGTTACTGAGAATTGTGAAACCTTATACCAAGGATATCATCAAGAGAACTTAGGCTTTTCCTTGAAATGAGAGGAGGAAAATGCTTATCCAAAAAACTGACATTGTCAGCTGTTTTCCTGGCACCAGTCTAGTGTTCCCACCTCACAAAAATCTGGCTGTGCTCTCCTTAGCCTGGTGTAACCTCAGGCTACATGTAACACCAGAGTTAGTAAACAGGCGGTGACGATGCCTCTGCTTGTGTACAACATTCCAGTCCAATCATTACATCACATACCAATCACTCAGGTTATGACTTTGATATTCCACTGACACACCAGTCATCAGCCTCCAGCGTCCGTGCAACCAGAGTGCCCGCAGCTTTAGTCTGCCTCAGGAGAAGATTCCCCATAGTCAGCACTGTACAGCTCAGTGCCAGATCTCACGCTGGCCACTGAACAGGGAGGGTGCCCTGATAAAATCGGGATCCAGATTCATCCAAACTACATCACGCTTCACCCTGTGTTGTTATGACTGGCTGGGTGGTTCTGGTGGATGAGTGCTACAGATGAGGTACAGGGATGCAGATGGAACTCCAACTGGATTAAGTAGACTACTTGTAAAAAGCACATAAACCACATCAACCTCACTTCTCCCTCTTCTCCACCTCCCCTCGAAAAAGTCCCATTGCTTTTCAAGAGCCCAACAGGCCCAGATGTCTGTATCCCTGCACCTGCACTACCCTTTACCCCAGCCAAGGCAGATAAACTGCGCTTACATTCTGATCTGGTGACATTGTCACTGCCACTGGTATTTGGCACTGGGAAGATGCACAGCACCTCGAACTATCGAAGAACTGCTGAGAGCTGAAATTAGAGGGGGAAGAGCAACAAGGGAAACTCTGGCCTTGGTATAAATAGATGAAGCTACCGAATTCAGCATAGCTAAGTTTAGCTTCTGCTCTTAGGTCAGTTCCAAAAAGCTCAGTGCGTAGCAAGGGCTGAGATAAGACAAGGTTAGGAATATGAGAAGAATTAAAATCTGCAATGGAGAGACTTCATGGTGGAACTGGAAAAGGTTAGTACCAGGTCAGAATCAACAGCAGAACCAGAGCAGAGGGAGAAAAACAAATCTCATAGGGAATATTGATAGGTCAGAGTCAGCCAAGAGAGGAGCAACATCAGGACATGGTCAGTGAGTGCAGAAAAAGTTCAGACTATGCCATTGCAGCTACACACACGGAGGAGTTACCCAAGCAGACGTGAGAACAGGCTGACGGCAAATATCTTGTTCTGTCAGAACTGGATGCTGGTTTTGGTGACAGGAATTAAAACACTGGCAAAGTATGACAGCTCTTGATGGAGCAGAACTCTATTTGCTGGTGCCCACAGGTCACTGACAGCTGAGGAACTTCTAAGCGGAGCTCAAATGCCTTCACTAGTGATTTTAACCAGCCAAGAGCTTGGCCACTGCCAGCCTGTATGATTTTGCTGTCAGTCTCACAGCTACTGTGTGGCCCAGCACCTGTCCCTTGAGTCACCGTGTTCCCTGTGCAGAAGGGGATGCAATGTCACATGAGTCACTTTCCTGTCGCTTCCCAATTAGGAGCACGGACCACAGAACTGCACTGTCAACACTTCCCACACACAGCTTACACGGTGAGGAGGTGCAGAGGGAACATCTTCCCTGCACCTAGAAAAGCTGTTGAGTTACCCTTCCTTACCATGCATTCGACCAAAAGGCTGGCAGTGGCCTTGTCACATTTGCACTGGGAGCAGGGAAGCTGTAACTGGTTACCAGACTGGCTGCTCAGGGCTGCAGGAGCCCTACTTGCTTAGGCATTCAGGCACAGCGTGACCACACAGCTATCATTCCACTCAAACCATACCCGTGCCGCCTTGTGCCTGGGGAACAAAAGCAAAGGACACCACCTCTGGGTAGGGACTTCTGGTTTCTGCCTGAAGAAGGAAGGTGAAGTCAGTGCCCCCAGGTACAGGCACATCTAGATGACACAGAGCTAGGGCAGAAGCGCCAGCAATCACAGTAAGCCCAGCTGGTAGAGCCACGCAGTCCAAGGGTCTTTGCACTGACAGTGCCATGAGTCACAAGCAGCCAAGCAGCAGAGGTGGAGCAGCCCAGCAGCTCCTGGTCTTTGTACGTGCCTGGAGTCAGCTTCCCCAAAACACATCCCATTGCACAGTGCAGCCACAGGGAATTCACCCCAATTTACGTTGATGCTCTGACTCACCCTGTCCATCAGCCTCTCTCTCTGCAGCCACTACAGCTGTAGTCTTGGCCAGGCAGCCAGCTGCCTGAAGCCTGGCCACTGGTGTTCCTCCTGCCTGCCTTCTGCTACCACCACAGCCTGTGACTTGATGCCCTCACGAGCCGTCTGTTTCCATCTTAGTGCAGGACAGCACAATCATTTGGCCACATGGCCCAGGTTTTTATATGGGGCAGAAAGGAAACTTTCCCTCCCCATGAATAGCACAGTAAGAAAGAGACACGTATGACTTTTCTTCTTTTTAAAGCTAAACCAAGACTTCAAAGAAGCTGTGACCAGAGCCATCGCCAGTCTGGTAACAGACCACAAGAATCACGGCTCCTCTTAAAAAGAGAATCCATTTTATTTCACTAGAAAAATTCTGTTCCCACATGGGCTACAGCTGTACTTTCTGACCTCTCATTCCAGAGGCCTTGGAAGCATCATATCCCCTAAACTGAACTAGAAGAGGTTTAATGTTGAAATAATTTTATCTTCATCATCTTTAATAGCTTTCAAGTATTCAAGAGTCATCATATCCCCATGATGGAAGTGATAACACCAAGCTTTCAAATGCTGCTGTGGTGAACTGCCACAGAGGTTATGAAGTGTGGAATGCACCAGGAGCACACAGGACGGGTCACAGCCAATGTGCACAACAGCTCTGTCCAGGCAGATGCTTTTTCTGGTCTGATCTTGTGTGCAGTTGAGCATAGGAGGACAATTCCCATTACTGACCATAAAGAAAGTCCAATTACTGATTACTTTTGAGTACTCTCAGCTGTCCAGCCATGCAGGTTCTTGCTGTCCCCACGTGCAAGAAGGTGGCAAGCACTTGACTTCAGAGAGCAGCATGACCACGTTACAGGCAGGAGCATATCCAACTTTGGAGAGATGCTCAAGAACCAACCACTGTCCCACAGCATGGAAAGGATGGTCTGCTGGGCAGCACATCTTGCTTATGCGTTTGTGCTCTAGGCTGAACGAGAGCGTTTCTGTGGAACCTGTGTGTATTCACGCAAGTCCTCTGTGCCTGTTATCCTGGCACTCAGCTTTGTCTTCTGGGGCAGAGAGACAGCCTGATCTGACACACAGATGCTCTCTCTGAATTAAAGAGCTGGCAGAACTTGCTTATCACATTTGCCAGGGCACCACAAGGAAGACAGGCAACGCTTAGCAGGTGTGCGAGTCATTTCTTGGCTTATTAAGTGTTTTTCCCATAACATTTTGTTCTAAATAAATAGCATTGTGCTTTAAGGAAGGTGGTGATCATTGGTGCTTTCTGTTCCTTGTCTTTGGGAAGAGCACCTGTAATTAGGAAGGACAGATCTTCAGATCTGCGGGGCTAATCACAAAAAATTCAGCAATGGAAACTGCAGACCTAGGTTACCAAACTAAAGGGTAGCAAGAAAGCAGGGTTTTATTTTGAGACAGACGAGAACTAAAGGCCCAGAACCTACGTGGACATGCTTTAGGAAATGACAAAAGGAGTGGAGTTACTGTTGAGCCAGAATCTGTCTTATTAATACCACAAAACCAAACACGTTAGCTCACATACAACGCATCTACAGCTGTTTTTCAAACCTCAAACAGTTCTCAACATAGACGCCAGAGCTACCAAAATATAAAGACAAATATTTTCAACTGTTTATTATAGGAATTCTCCCCAGGACTGCAAATTCCCTTCAGACAGAGACATAGTCTTAACATCAGAACACAAAATTCTGCCCAGTGTGGCCATGTTTAAAGCAAAGTCTTTCAGGATTTGTCACGAACAATAGTCTGCTTGGTATTAGCCACAACTTCAGGACCATTTAGGGTTTTTTGTCACAGCAACTGGACTTTTAGTAATTCTAGAAATAAGCAACTCTCATTTGCTGATACAACAGCATGAAACATTGTCTTCCTCTGCATTAAGCATCACATTAGCTACCTCGGTTGCTTGCAGCAACACTCCAATGTTAAAAAGAGTGAAATGCGACATAAGCGGGGCATGCTTGTGCATCAGAAACTGTAAAGGAGAAAGGATCCAGTGAAGGAGCAGCTTCTTATCAAGATAGCCACTTCACTCTCTTTCTCCACACTGATCTGTAAGTCTCACATGGTGAGTGGTTGGTTTATTGCTTTAGTCGGGTCAACACATGCATCTTCCTGCCCTGGAGCAATCAAGAGTCTAAACAGAAGCACTGTTACTACTCTCCTTTTTGCCTGGATAAGGATTTGGATGAGTGGGTAGCAGGTTCCTCCTTTCTCTCTCAGAGGAAAACTATTAGCGACTGGTGCAGGTGCAGATCCTTCCCTCTGGCCATGACAAGGAGAGGCAGGGCTGCTGGGGGACTGGCTGCTCCCCTTTCAGCAGGGGATGCTGTGCTCTACCAGCTGGCTGGGAGAGGAAGGATTTGGTTCCTCTTTGTGCTGCTTCGTCTCATTCCAGACGTCATCCTTCCTCTCTCTTTATAGGCTTTTCTCACATCTCTTTAGCTGTGTGGTTTAAGGACTTTGCTCCCAAGGAGAAGCCTCTTGTGCCGTAGGAATACTTGGGAACCTGCTGCTTCCTGCTTCCAAGCAGAAAGCGTGCCAGCTAGTTCTGTTCCTTTCTTAAAGCTTGGTGACAGACCTTGTAGCTCACTCCTCTGCTGGCAAGTAGAATATGAATTTCAACCTCCTTCCACCCTTCAAAATTCCAGATGATGCTGTAATGTCACCTTGTTTGGGGTTTCTCAGTAGTCAGCGGATGAGATGGTGCTTCAGGGTTTGCATTTGTTCTGCAGCTCTTGCTTTGCTATTAGTACATCAATCAGATATTTCAGAACTCTCAGTTTGTGCCTGTTTGGGGCTTTGTGGTCATCCCCTAGCTGGCTGTGTCTTTGGTTTAGAAAATGAATCCATGACACTTAGGCCACAGAGAAGCAATGCTTGTTATGAAGATGCTGTAACAATGTGGGCAAGAATAGCCGCAAGTAAGGCAGGACAAAACCTTATCATTGCAAACTGATGAAGTCTTTCTGGCACCACAAATCTGCAAAAATTCTGGAGCTTGGCTCCAATCGACTGAGGCTATGCTCCGGCTATTTCCTGTGATGCTCCTGCAATGGAAACTTTCTGCTCTTCAAACAAGAGCATTGGGTGGAACGGCACTGTAGGTAATAGATATAATGACATTACATAATCTCTGTTGCAGTTAAATCCACATAAAGTAGTTATTTTTCTGTTATTGGCTCTTCATCTGGAGGAGTGGGGGGTGCCATTTTAAAAACTTGCTGCTCTGCAAGTTAGGTTATTCTTTTCAATCTCCAGGTTATGCCAGCCATGTCCAGTTAATGCTCATATGCTTTTGTGCCAATTCAGTTTGAATAACAGCTCCCTTCTCCTCCCCTTTTCCCCAGTCACCAGGATAAACCCCGTGATGTAAACCAGTCCTCTTTCCCTGTTTACAAATGGCCACGCTAAGCAAGTCCAGCATCCTCTGGGAGGGAGGGCTCTTCATCCCCTCGATCAGCCTAATGGCTCTTCCCTGTTCTGTCCATGCTTTCATCTTTCTTTTGAACTGTAAACAGTCTTTCGGTTGCAGCTTCAGCAGAGTATTGTGCAACAGCGTTCGCTCTTGTTGCTTTGGCAGGTGTTCCCCTCATGCAGCCTGGAACCACACTGGTGTGTCTCTAATTAACAGTACCCAGTTAATGCCCCCCAGTTTTCCTCTCTTATCCAGTGCAGTCATCTCCCCTTTAACAGCTCCTGTCTGCATCTCACCTAGTAACTTGTCATGCATTACCCTATTAAATACTTCGCTGAAGCCTAGACAAACTACATCTGCACATTCTCTTCTCTGCAAAAGTCAATTATCGAAGACAGCTGTGAAGTTAGTCTGCAGCGCAGTGTTTTGCTAAGCCCGTTGTGTATTTCAACTATATTTGCATCCTGAGTTATTCTTTCTGTCAAAGAACATAATCGAGTGTGTTATTAAGATCAGGCTAACAGGTCTTCAGTTTGCTACATTGCATTTTACTTTTCAAGTCTCAAGTACAGGCACTGCTTGCTATTTTCCAGTCATGTGGTACATACCCCACTTAGATATATTTACATTGCTTGCTAATAAACTCTTGGTTTGTGTCTGTTCTTTCACCTCCCTTGACACAAGCACCAGGAGTTCTTAGAACTGTGCTTTTGCTTCAGATGTGGTAATATTTGAAAAGCCTCATAAAAATCAACATAATGTCTTTTATTGGTTTGCATCTAAGCTATCTTTAGTCTTGACAGTCATATCGCTGCCTGTTCTCTCACTTCTTTCTTGAATCTCTTTTTATTTGACTAGAAAGCTTCTTCCTGAGTTTTAAACTCTTTGCAATGTGTAAATTACCCCTAATTTCTGCAGCTCTTGCTTCATTCCATTGCAAAGTGCCAAACCAGAGGTTTCTCTGTTGCATTATTCCTTTTCCATCCTGTATGAGCTCCCTATTATTTCTAAAACCCTTTTTGAAATCAGCTGGTTACTTCCCTAAACACTCTTCCTTCCCTGCTTGGGATGCAAATTGGAGATTGCTTTCTACCTTTGACTTAAAATTTTGAGAGTCTTCAACATTTCTGTCTTTGGCCTCTTCAGTCTACCTGCTTGTATCAACGAATTCCTTCAGGTTTTTCTCAAATCTGCTTTGTTAAAATTTTAGCTATAAACCTATTTTTCTTCTCTTTATACCGGAAGTGAAACTAAATCACTTCCTAAAGAAAAACAAAATGACAGCACTAAACCAGCCCGGATAAGGTGCTGACATTTACAGTCAAGGCTGAGGGTCCCAGCCCAAGCCATGTGAGCTCATGCCTCCTCCATCTGTGTCTCACAAAGCTGCTGACGTGGACATCCACGTGACTCCGCAAAATGCCCTTCTAGGTGTCAGCGTAGCATTTGGGCAGCAGAGTAAGGCCACGGGGAGCGAAGAGCAGAAAGTTGCGCCAAAGGATGAGCTAGTCTAGTTCATGGCTCACAGCCTGGCACTCAGATGAGCTCCGAGGCTTGGGATGCCATGGGCTCAAGCAAAAGGGGTTTCCGGCAGGTTTGTACTCAGCTTTTACATTCAGCATCTGATTTCCTCATCCCTCAAGCTGTGCTAGTAGGAAATGTTTGAATTTCTATCCTACCATAAAGGAAGAAAACCCAAAATTCCCTAAGCTCCTGCTACAACCCTCCACACTGTCTCCTCTGTCTCTGCTCACTATGTCTGCCCTTAACCAAGATAAAATCCCATCTGAAACTGGAGTTCTGATTCTTTATGGATTAATTTTTTTATGAATCACTGCTGGGGGGACCTCAGTACCAGTCAGCAGCACAGAATGTGACAGAAGGGCAGGGTGACCAGAGGAACCGAGGCCAGCTCCTTCTAACAGGGTCGAACTACCCACCAGCCTGAAGTGAGAACGGGAGGGGAAGTGGGCAAAAAGCACGGTGCAGCAGATCACTTCGGTGTACAAGACTCAAAAGCCAAAGCAATAACACTGGGTTTTCTTCAGAGGACTTCTCAGTCAGACCACTGGGAATTGATGGCATGGTAAAATGCTCTTTGGATCTAAAGACTATTTTTTTTCCCCTCACGTAATAAAATCAAGTCTGTCATGGCTCACTGAAGCCCGCCATTCCCATCTGTGGGCATTCAGTAGTCTTTGGGATATGAACTGGGCACACTGCAAAAACTACCAACAGAGCTGACAACAGCCAGAGCTGTTGCAGCTACAGGGGTGAACAGACTGAACGTGGAGTGGGTCAGCATCAGCATAAGTTGTGTCCTGCAGAAGAATCCCCCAAACTGTTAACCCCATTACTAGTGTTGTCATGCAGACCACCTAAATGTGGAGACTGATTTCCCTGCCTTGTTTGACTTCCACCTGAATGGTGCTTTGTATGCACAGTTTCCTTGTTGCCCTAGATACGCTGACATTTGTTTTTCAGTCCAGTGTCCTTACAGTACTGCATCCACTAGAGTTTAGGGTTGTTCTTTTTATAGTACTGGTATGTCTCCTGCCATTTTTTTCTTCTCTTTGCTCGGGACTGTATTTAACCCCATGAGTTAAAGCATTTAATGACGAAAGTGCATTAAGCAAATCCAAATAACACCCCTGCCTACTGTTCTATACATCGTTTCTGACCCCCAAGATTTAATATGGAAGCTTTGACAATGCCTCTTCTGTATTTCCATGTTTGAAACAAGGATGACTGCATATTTATATGGTAAGTGTTCACATCTGGAGGAGATTTGTAAATGCTGTAAGAATTGGATTCAACAAACAGAAGTGAATAAGACCCTTGGTGATGCACATGGATTTGGCATTGTGAATAGCAGGGGAATAGTACTGATTTACATCGCTTTAAAATGTCTGTGGCATTGTTTGAACCTCACCTCCAATTGCAGTAGCCGTAATCTTTACTGAAGCCTTAAGGAAAAGCAGCAGATTTATTTTTTAGATTCACCTGTCTGCTCCCTATAAAGAGAGGAAAGCGGTGTCAAGCTGGTGGAGGAACATGTGGTGGTACCTGGAAATAAACTGGCAATCCTCCTGTCCCAAGTCGGTATTTTCTGAATGCGTGCTCTCAGCTTATTGAAGCAAGTAAGAGCCTGAAACGCAAGGTGAAGCTAATGACAGTTTCAATCCTCTGTTATGCGTCATGCCAGCCCTGTTGTTGGTTCCTCCAGCTCTGTGGTGATTCACCACTATCCTGAAAAACAAGCAGCTCTGGCCCTGTTAGTCACCTGGCACTGACACAGGGGGAATGCTCACTGTGGGGAAGCAGAGCTTATACTGCTAAAGAGAAACTAACTCCTCCTTTTCCTGGAACCTGGAAAAAACTAGTTCCAGGATGTAACAAATAAAGCTATAATTGTCTTTTTCTCCTTCCTAAAGGTTTCCAGGCCAAAATAAAACTTCTTACTACTGTTAAGCTTTTTTTTTTATAAAAAATTAACAGAGTATAGCCATTATCTTCCATTCTTTTTCCCCTTAGTCACTTTTAAACTGTTGAAGTCCTATGGTTTTTTCCATCTCCTGTTGTTGTACACCTGAATTTACATCATGTTCCTTAACAGTTACCTCCATTGCCACTCCACATCCTCCCTCACACCTATTTGAGCATTCCTGTGGTTTAGTTTGGCAGGCTGTTCTCCTTGCCTTATGAACGCGAGCTCCAACAACACTGACAGACGCTAAATCCTCTCCTTAGTATCCACCTGCTTTACTTGCATAGCCACATCTATATCATCTGCAAGATCCTTCTTCTGCTCAGCCCTTTGCCCCGGTGATCCTCATGCCTTTTGGGTTATTTAACCAAAGTGCAACGCAGGTATAGCCAGTAACAGGAAATGGATTAATGAAAGCTTGAAACCGAAGAAAAATTCTTAACCTCTTGCTGTATATGCCACAACTTCAATAACAGTCTTCCCTCAGGCTGTGCTCCTAATGATGGAGCAATATCCCAATGTCTTTACACAAGAAAATCAGGGACTTGACTTCAAAAGGAGTTTCCAACCTCATACCTAATTGATCTGGGTATAACAGCACCGAAGGCAGCAGGGATCTGGAGCGTTTAACTGGTGCGGGATCTGAAGCTGGGCCCTAAGGCTTTTGCTTTAGGCAGCGTCTCTCCGTGTCATATCTGGCCCAGCTATGTCACAGAGTCTTTTGGCACAGACAGATAGACATACAATTGAGACAGCTCTGCAATGGAAAGAGCAATTTTTCTCCCCTGTCAGCAAGCATGCAGTCGCTTCCCAGTAGCATTTTTTTTTTTTTTTTACTTCTTGATCCAATTTTCCTTAGCTTGTACTAGCAGATAAGATAGCTAGTGCTTCGTTTGTGAGATGTGTGTAATCCACTGTGTTTCTCAGATGAATAAAATTTACATCCTGGGGAAAGCTGAAGAGAGAAGCTAGATTTTTTTTTTTTTTCCTGGGGATGGGTAAGACCAGAACCTAGCAAGAGCTTCTTCAGCTTATCTTTTACAGACTGATTTGTCTGTCACTTTTTCTGCCCTTGCTTGATAAGGGTGATGCAGCTACAGCCAAAGGTTTTGATGCTTTCATTAACTACATATTAGAGTTTGCTCAAATTTCCTTGATTTTAGCAGGTGCAATGGGAATGGTTTAATTCCCAGATGCAACTGGTTTCATTTGATTGAAAGGACACATTATTCTAGCATTGACAAACAGCACAGCTAAGGCAGTCTTGTATCTTGGGAGCCAGGATCTGCAAGACTGAAAATGTAAGACTAGAGATTTATTTCTTGTTTTGCCAAGCCCAGCTTTGATACAGACAGCTGCTAAGAAGACTTTCTAGAGCGCTTCCGTGTCTAGGACTAAGGCCTCTGAGTACGGCAGGTGTACCAGCAGGGGATGGATTCACATTCGGCAGTGGGGAAGGAGTAAGAGGCTGCAAGCCTCTAACAGCACGGGTGCGCGATGTGAAGGGCTGGCAGGGCGTAGCACCGACCCCATACCTTTGAGGCTGAGTAAGACGGAGAAGGTGACTGGGAAAAGCGCAAGTGGAGAAGAAAATTAAGGAGCTTTGGGCTCTGTTAAGGCTGATCTCGTGAGGGGTCATCCAAGGTGACCAGTCAGAGAGTCAGTCAGTCGTGCAGGGCAGGCGAGAAGGGCATGCTGTGTAAGGCACGGCAGGACAGATGTGAGCACCATGCACGCTGTTGATGTCACCCGTGGTGAATGTGCCACGGTACAGGGAGCACACATCCACAGTCTGTGTGCGTTGTGGCTGCAACGCCCTGTTCAGTGGAATGGAAAGATGGGTGCTGGTTGGATGGGACCGAACAGGAAACTAAAGAAACGACTGTAAATAGACTGTTTGGAGTGATTAGATAGGGAGGACAAGAACAATAATGAGAAATACTTCCATAAAAAAAATCTCAATCGTTTTGCTTCTTATTCTTTCCCCACCTCTTTTCTCTCCTGCTACCAAAATGAACAACTTTTGTTCCCCCCTTGAGCCCAGCTCTTTAGCCACCGCATCCTGCTG